>BSQZ01000012.1:11495000-11520000 GCA_033239005.1 Lamellibrachia satsuma | reverse complement strand
GGCTCTCTGTCTATGGAAGGACCTATACGGGGATGGGGGCTCTCTGTCTATGGAAGGACCTATGCAAGCATGGGGGCTCTCTGTCTATGGAAGGAACTATACGGGGATGGGGGCTCTCTGTCTATGGAAGGACCTATACGGGGATGGGGGCTCTCTGTCTATGGAAGGACCTATACGGGGATAGGAGCTCTCTCTCTATATATATGCACGGATCTATGCAAGGGCATGGCTCTCTTTCTTTGCGGACCAATACAGGGGACGGGGCTTTTTGTCTGCGCACATATGCAGTGGAGGAGGCTGTATGCCTGTGCACGGACCTACACGGGGGAGGAGATCCCACGCTCCAATACGGAATGGGATAGCTCATTCAATGAAAGCCCAAATGTGGATCCAGTATTTGAGAAAACGCACGTTTTCAACCAGTAGCTTTAAATTGCCGAGAGCGGTGTCAGCAGGGATACTTTCCGACTATTCAACTTGAACCGGAAATGTGTTCATAATGTATGTGTATATTACGTCAACAAGCAAAGTAGCCATCCTTTATTCGCCAGTGTATTAACATATTAAAACACAAGACTTGAGCCAACCTTTCTGTCATTTCGATGGCACCGACGTTGCTCTCCATTACTGTTTAGTTGTCTTAAAACAATATACTTGAATACGACCAATTGTAAAAGGATATGTTTTGGAGGCCAAAATTCGACTATAAATGTGTGGAAACAGTTGACTGATTCTGATGCACGAGAAATTCCCGAGTTCCCGAGAGTCAGTATCGACCACGGTTGATAACTCCTACGTATATGACCAGTACTGTAATCACTTGATAAAATAATCATGACGCGTACTACTGATAAAATAATCATGGCGCGTCAATTGTTTGGCAACATTGTCTTCCCTCGCTCATGAAAGCTGCACCGGTGATTCATTCACAATGCACCAACTTCCTCATGCAGACCGGACAAGGGTTGGTTTCGAAATCATTAGAACGGGAGCCATTTGGTGCTACACGCAAAATATTGCTCTGACATTCCACTTGCAGGAAGTATTACATTCCGGTAGGCCTACTTGGCAAGAAATAATATATGCATTAATTAACAAAAGTTCGGCAAGTGTAAATTATAATTTGAATGAAGCAACGATAACAAGGATTATTATTGACCTCGCTGGAAGATTACAGAACACATTCCTATATAGCGAAATCATCCATCCATCCATCCATCCATCCATCCATCCATCCCTCCATCTATCCATCCATCCAACCATCCACCCATCCATCCATCCATTTATCCATCCAGAGGGGAGGGAGAGAGCGAGGGAGAGAGAGGGGGAGAGAGGGGAGAGAGAGGGATATATATATATATATATATATATATTTATATATATATATATATATATATATATATATATATATATATATATATATATATATATATATATATATATATATATATATATATATATAGAGAGAGAGAGAGAGAGAGAGAGAGAGAGAGAGAGAGAGAGAGAGAGAGAGAGAGAGAGAGAGAGAGAGAGAGAGAGAAGAGAGAGAGAGAGAGAGAGGGAAACAAGATACAGATGGCATTACCATCAACCAAATTTGCTACTGTGTTAGTTTCTGTATATTTGCAGGTGGCTGGTGAACCCAATCCGCGCCCGTAATGTTCTTCCACAAGCAGGACATTACATTGTAGATGGTAGACCCTGGATAGGTGTTGATAGCTCGTGATTTCCTCTAATCGTGTTTCGTTTCGGCTTGAGTGAAGCGCTCGCGCTCGAATGAAGCAGCACCGTTGTTTGCCTCGCCGTGCCATGTTGAGTTATCATGGGATATAGCCTCTCCCAAGACTCAAGTCCACACTTCGGTGCATGTCAACCGATGATCCGGCATTGAGTGCACAATCATCAGCAAACATGAAGTCTACTTAAACCTTGGCTTTGGCCTGGAGTCGTATATAGATAGAACAGCTTGCCTTCTGTGCGATATCTGATTTTGATGCCAGGGGCATCATTTTGAAAAGCATCGGTGAGCATAGTGGAAAACATCATGATGAATATTGTTGGCGCCAACACGCAACCTTGCTTGACTCCGTGCACTCCGCTGAAGACTGGGAACGAGTCAGACATCTCGCCGCCTTCAAGGACACGCGCAAGTATGCCGTAATGGAACAGAGCAGAACTATTATGATGAATTTCTCCGGACAGCCATATTTCTTCATTGCTTTGCAGAGACCTTCACGACTGACTGTAGCAGAGGCATTGGTCAGATTAATGAAGGTGATGTAGAGGTTCACGTTCTGTTCTTGGTATTTTGTTAAGCTGCCTGGCTGAAAGCACCATATCGATGGTCCCCTGGTCCTTTCTTGAAGCCACACTGACTCTCTGGTAGCTGGTCCTGATCTGGGTTCTCCACAAGGTGGTTCACATGTATTCCAGCAACTGAGAAAAGATAGATTCCTTATGACTATCACATGATTGGCGATGTCATTTCCGCTTGTACAGATGGACAAGAAGCATCCTTGTACCCTCGAGGAATGGTTTCCTGGTTCCACATTGACAAACACAATCCCCGGTGAGTTTTTTGGCAAGGCATTGACGTCCATCATCGTATATTTCAGCTGGGATTACATCAGTTAAAGAAGTAAATTAATTTAGTTATTTGGTATGTTATATAATATAAGAAAACATTATGTGATTAATAGAGAAATTGCAATCACAAAGAAAGCATTCCATGATGCTTCAAATCTATTGAGGAATATGATTTAAGCACTCCGCGGGGTCGACATTTAAAAAATAAAATATGGACGTGAAACATGGACTATGAGCAATAACAGCGGATGTACGGTTCCTTTGGAGAATACAACGCATTTCGTGGAGACGACAGGTTACGAATGAAGGGGTACTTCGAAGTGAAGAAATGGAAAGACAATTATTGAAGATCAACAATCTGAAAAAAGTTGGGGTTTATTTATAAACTACTCTACTTGTTCATTCATGTTGTTGACATAATTGTCCGTTTCATACTTACAAATCTCAATTCAAGATGTTGTTTCTGAAAATCGCAATACTTTCAAGAGAAGTCGACAATGTGTTTGAATAAACTGGGCTGTGTGGGGAACTGGGTGAAATGTCACGGAATATGACAACTTTAACGCATAATAAAGGACTTTACTATTAAACATATTGATTTCGCTACTAAGCTGAACCATATTCACGTACAATCAATACGCCCACCGTTGGAAAACAACAACATTCCAGTCAGTGCTTTGACGGATTCTCAAGAGGAAACAGCCTCCACGTGGTTAGGTTCATTCAGATTTACGTCGATATCACTTTTAGCACACCACTTGATTGCCTTGAGTCTTTATAGCAATCCATGCCACCCGTCGTGGGTGGGTCGCATTTTTTTAGAGCAATCACATTTAGTCCTGAATGCATATAAACTACAAACGCAGAAACGCGCCCGAGCGCGTGACGTCGTTGGCTTTGTTGCATTTTCAGCAGCATTAGGACGGGCATTGATCGGTCGAGATTACAGGTCAAGGAGGCCGGCGGATCAAGGCTGGCTGACCGAGGCTGGTGGACCGAGACTGGCGGACCGAGGCTGGCGGCCTGAGGCCGGAGGATTAAGGCTGGCGAACCGTCGTCGGCATTAGTTACCAGACGATGTCATTCAGAGACTAGAACATCCGCCAACGCGTAGTCCCACGTAGTTGTTTTTCTTGACTAAGTGTGATTTTATGATCAAGACGGCAGCCAGGAGTCGGTTGTCTGAGTAATGTGCTCACAAGGGACCATTGCTTTAATTACAACTACTAATTGCTTCTCGACGTTGCAAATTGCTTTCTACAGCAATAGAAGAGCAGTGCACCGAAATAGAAGAGAACATAAACAGCATCAACAGCACAAAGCGTGTTGAGTAGTGATATATATCACGAAGAGAAGGCAAAGAAAAGTCAGCATTATCCAGTAAAAAGCTGAATAGATGTTCAAAACCAGTCCAACTGAAATCCGAACATCATGAATTGCCCTCAGACATTTCCAATGCCACGAGACGAAATGGAAGCAGCTGTCAAATCGCACAAAAGGCGAAAACAGCAGGAATTGACAACACCCCATCGGAAATAATGAAATCTGGAGAAAGATCACAAACCTGCGGTTTGTTGACGACATCAACGGTCTAGCAGGCGATGAACAAGAACTGGTCAACCTAGTAAACCACCTTGACAAACGCTCCTCAGAGGACTTGGAGGAAATTAAATGCAGAGAAAACACCGCTCATGACAAACAACCAAAATTGCATAAATTCACGGATGGAAAAGAGCTCAAGATTGCCCCTCTTTCAAATATATCGGTGCAACGCTCTGAGGTGAATGATCAAAACTAAAAGTCCTTTCAAGAGTTGCGAGGTCCAATGTCCATGTAAAGGTCAACCTCTAGGGTACAGGTGCAAGAGAAAGTGGGCCATGCAACGGAAGAGCTGGACAGACAACAAAGAATGGACTGGACTTGACTTCCATACGGCACAAGTGGCAGCAACAGACCAGCAAAGGTGGAAGCAGATTGCCATATTACCAGCGGAGGAGCTCCAATGACCAGCCTCGGTGATTTAATAGGCGGAGGGGAAGAAGAAGAGCCGACTAACTGTGGCATAAGCAACGAACATGCACGCGCGTTACAACCACTTGTACATAAGCAACGAACATGCACGCGCGTTACAACCACTTGTACATAACAATGACAGTCTTGCACTGGCTACCGTTCTAATGCCTGCATAGCATTGGCAAAAACACGTTAACTTCATATACTAAATCAGTGTCTTGTGTCAATGTTTCCAATTTATGTTCCTTCTGTTGTTGTTGTATGAATTTCTACTTTTTGTTGTGGCTGTAGATGTTATTTGTTGCTTTGTTGATGTTGCTATCCTAACGGTTAGCGTCTGGAACCAAATACACTTGCCAAGTATTAATTCACCAGCAGTCCTCATTGTTTAAAACATGAAGATCTCCACACAACTGAGTATTCATTCTCAAACATGTATTACCATTCTCAAAGATGTGTTGACACACGCTCTTTTCTCGTCTCGCCTTCAGCCAGGCCTGGTGTTACTGCACTGCGTTCAGCCAAGCAAGCGAAATGCACTAAAACCTACGTATTTCTCCACAATATGATGCTCAGTAAAACAAATATAAAAAAGGTCACGAGTAAAGAGGATATGAAGCTACGAAGCTTAATTAAAATTTGTATTTAACGAAATATCGCCACATAATGCCTGACCGACTGACACACTTGCATCCGTATTATGCAATTACGCACGCACGCACGCACGCACGCACGCACGCACGCACGCACGCACGCACGCACGCACGCACGCAAACGCTAACTATTTGGAGGTTCACACACGATGACGAAGCAGTCACCAGAACAAGAACAAGAACATTTTTTATTTATTGATTTGTTACTATCTTAGCTCTAATGCCAACAAATGGGTGAGCTGTGTCCATGTGTTTTATTCGTTTGGCAGCTGACATTGCTTGCAACTTATCTGTGCTATCAGCTCTCGGCGTGTTGTGTCTCGGTTTCTTGTGTTGTTACTGCCGATACACTAACCCCTGGTGTTACCGTTTCTCGGCGCGGTGTCACGACGTGCAGGGGTCAGTCAGGGAGGGTCCGAACACGTCGATATCCAAACTATAACTTCATTAGATTTCCCTTCAGACCAACGTGTTATGAAAACCGACGCGAATCGATGTAACGTATCCTAATGGGACGAGATGAATTTATCGATTGTTATTGAAGCTGTTCTACCGAGTGAAACGAAGCCGCCAGCGAGCTGTTCCACTTGAGGCGGTCGATATCTCCGGCCCTACTTCTTCAAGCAGTACTTCAAGACGCGAATCACTAGCGAATGGTCACGGAAACATATCTGATGTTGTTGTTGCGATGTCACAAGTAGCTAGAATATGTTAACCCTGAACTGTCTGTATTTAACTGGAGGTTTATTTAAATAATTTTTTATACGATTTTATAGATACGATCGTACTATTGACACGATCGTATTGTACTTATAGCATGTGATGATGTTGTTTGACACTAATCTATGCTGCTATTCAGGAACCTCATCTTCATAGAAACCAAGGTGAACAGTTCAACCAGAAACTGCGTGTACATTAAAGACAACGGAAAACGGAAATAAAAATACAACTTTTATATATATATATCTCACTCTAAAAAAACACTCATATAAAATACAGATCCAGTGTGTGGTAAGTGTTGAACGTGTTATAACTATCTTTTTGGTAGAATGTCTAAATTGGCAACAAACGCACATGCACGCACACGCGCGGCGTGCGCGCACACACACACGCGCGTACGAGCGCACGCTCGCACGCACACACATAAACCAACAATGTCCACTACTGCATAAGTTGTCATGCAAACATTAGTATGGATAACACTAAACACAAATATATTAAACTGACATTTAAAAATGTTGTATGGTTAAAAAGATACCGACAGAATTTTTTTTATATTTTTGTCAAATTAAAACTAAAATGCAGTACATCTAGTGGGCGTGATGTAACTCCAGTAAAAGGACATCTCAGACTGAATATAAAGAAGCACTCATTCTCACAAAGACGATAAATCAATGGAATACATGATCTGCTGACTTTATAAATGTTAACGATGTCAACACGTTTACAGAATTGAGATAACTCTAACAACAGTGATCCACACATAGATGTGACATTAATGATTTCCCAATGTGCCAATGGCTTCCTTGTCCACGTGCCAGTTGGACGTATAAGCTATGGTTATTTAATCTTGTTAAAGGAAGTGTACAACAAGTTAAATTGGTTACCTGGACGTTAACTGAAAGTCTGTTTCACTGGACATTGCAGACATTGCAACACTGAATAATAAGTAATTTAGATTTGGCGATAAAAAATATGTTAGTTTCAAGACACACACACACACACACACACACACACACACACACACACACACACACACACACACACACACACACACACACACACACACACACACACACACACACACACACACACACACACACACACACACACGCACGCACACACACACACACACAAATATATATATATATATATATATATATATATATATATATATATATATATATATATATATATATATATATATATATATATATATATATATATATATATATATATATATATATATATATATATATATATATATATATATATATATATATATATATATATATATATATATATATATATATATATATATATATGTATATATATATATATATATATATATATATATATATATATATATATATATATATATATATATATATATATATATATATATATATATATATATATATATATATATATATACATATATATATATATATATATAATGATTTTTGTTTGTCAAATTCCCGTTGTACACAACTTATGCCGCTAAACATATAACAGCAGTAAAACATAAAACACGAAATATAACATTGCTAATTTAGATACACTTTGAGATCGACAAATTCAGATAACTTGGGCATGGTAATTGTACGAAATTCCCAGCTATCAAGATATCGGTTAGCCAATGAAAATCGTAGTGCATTTCCTTTAAAACAATCGTTGCACGACAGAACGACGGCTTGGTGCAGGCGAGCTGACGTCCTATAGGGCGATCTCCGCAATGCACCGGTCACACGTCGATGCTGCCGCGATAAAACGAAAAACAGACTACTTAGCCACCATCGACTCGTCACGCATGAGATGGCGTGCTGATCACTCGCGGTCACGCAGGGTGCTAGATCGATATGATACAATCCGTGACGCTGCCAACAACCACCAAATTGACTTATTAAATATGCAACGCCATAAACCGTGTTTCCAAGAATTAGAGTAGCGGGAGAACAAATGGCACGTGACAAGCATTCATTGGTACGCTTGCTGCAATTGTGTACTATGCATTTATGCAACATGACAAGGCAAGTTCAACGTAGGGTGAAATAGGCCAAATTAATGACATTTTATTTATTAATCAATAATACAACAACTGTGCATGTATCCATTTTAAGTTTTAACATGCACTAGCGCACAGTCGTAGTACGTGCATGTTTGCATGTTCATACGTAGTCGGGCGTATACGCAGCACGCTTGTGAATGTGTGTGCGTGTGCATATAATATTATGTGCGCGCGCGTGTCTACGTATGCACTGTGTACGTGTATGCGTGCGTGCGTGCGTGCGTGCGTGCGTGCGTGCATGCGTGCATGCGTGAGGACCTATGTGATTCCATGTATTCTCAATTCTCTTCTCCCCCACTGGAGCACAAGGAACCACAATGCATGTACACGTGTGGTATATGAGTCGGTGTTGTACCATGTGTTGGGTCAACATTGTTGGGTAAGTTTGGGACAAGATTTAACAAGATTTGCCATCCAAGCCAAAGGCCCAGATGGCAAGTGGACAAGGAAGCCATTGGCTTATCGAGAGTCCAACAATGTTCATCTACTTATAACCCGCCCTCCTGAGATATGTGTCAACCTTGTTTTTAAACATATTCACGCAGCTAGCAGTTACACAATCTGTAGATAATTTGTTCCAACATGTCATGTCCACTTTTCTCCTAATCGTGTCGTGCGTATTCATCTAACTTTTTAAAAGAAATATAAATAAAGACGGCTTTGTTTTGTATTAATTGTGAACATTTATAATATTGATTTTATAGATAAACCAATCGTTTTAGTACTTTATAGATAAATCAATAGTTGTAGTACTACTATAAGCACATTACAGACAAGAGACATAATTTCAGGCACGGTGCAGTAATTACAGATTCCATGCAATCAATAACGTAATTGTGATTTCTCCTTGTCGTATCTTAATCTATTTTATGCACACGCAATCGCAGCCGTGAACTTGGCGAGAAGTTGTGATTGTAATCAATCACATCACTAACACAATCGCCCCGGGTCAGTTAGACAAACAGAAGGAAGACGCTGTAGGTATCGTAGGAGCAGACTGAAGATACTGGGGGATCCGCAGCAACATGCTCATGTACCAGGAGACATGGATACTGAAACCAGATCACAGATCTTGTTTGGCAACGACCGGGCCAACAACACCGGACCGTCACCTGAGGATACTGCCTATATAGCAGCGTCTTTCACCTTGACAATGTTGGTTTAGACACCCATATCATGCAACGGAGTGTCACCAACAGTTTCACTACAAACAAACATATTAAACTGACATTTTAAAATATTGTATGGTTGAAACGATACCGATAAAATATTTTCTGATTTTCGTCAAATTAAAACTAGAATACGATAGAAATAGTGTGCAATGACGTAGCTCCAATAAAAAGGCATCGCAGACTGAATATAAAGAAGCGTTCATTCTCACGAAGACGATAACTGAATGGAACATATGAGCTGCTGATTTTGTAAAATGTTAACGACGTCAACATGTATATAGTAAGTCAATGGCTGCCTTGTCCACAGGCCCATTGGAAGTATGAGCTGTCCGTGTGACAGCTATGACAGCTGGACGAGGCATCAGGGACGACTTATCATTGGAGACTGTCCGTGTGACAATTACATGGACCATACACCAGAGAGGACTTGTCAATGGGGACTGTCCGTGTGACAGCTACATGGACCAGGCACCAGAGAAGACTTGTCAGTGGGGACTGTCCGTGTGACAGCTACATGGACCAGACACCAGAGAAGACTTGTCAGTGGGGACTGTCCGTGTGACAGCTACATGGACCAGGCACCAGAGAAGACTTGTCAGTGGGGACTGTCCGTGTGACAGCTACATGGACAATACACCAGAGAAGACTTGTCAATGGGGACTGTCCGTGTGACAGCTACATGGACCAAACACCAGAGAAGACTTGTTAATGGGGACTGTCCGTGTGACAGCTACATGGACAACACACCAGAGAAGACTTGTCAATGGGGACTGTCCGTGTAACAGCTACATGGACCAAACAGCAGATAAGACTTGTCATTGGAGGCTGTCCTTGTGACAGCTACATGAACAACACACCAGGGACGACTTGCCAGTGGAGACTGTCCGTGTGACAGCTACATGGACAACACACCAGGGACGACTTGCCAGTGGAGACTGTCCGTGTGACAGCTACATGGACAACACACCAGGGACGACTTGCCAGTGGAGACTGTCCGTGTGACAGCTACATGGACAACACACCAGGGACGACTTGCCAGTGGAGACTGTCCGTGCGACAGCTACATGGACAACACACAAGAGACGACTTGCCTGTGGAGACTGTCCGTGTGACAGCTACATGGACTACACACCAGGGACGACTTGCCAGTGCAGACTGTCCATGCGACACCTAGGGCCATGCACCAGAAAGGATTTCTTAGTGGAGACTGCCCAGGCACCATAGTTGACCTGTCATTGCTGCAGCTGTCCAAACGCCTAATCCACCAGATAAACACTTTTAATGTCAACCGTCTGAGTTATATGCACTATAAAGCCTCCATAGCAATTTTATTTGTGTACACGATCAGCCTCTTCTGCACAAATACGCTAATTGTTTGGAAACATCCGCATGGTGGAGTTGCTGGCGTGGCATATTCCTGCTGACGATGCACTCCACAATGAACGTTAATGCGACAACGTGATAATAACGCTTCATGCTTCAGGAGACGTACGACATGTGCAGTGACATTCACGTGATGGATGCCGACGACAAAGGACAATACAGCCACTGACATCCATCATCGGTCAAGGGTGCGTGTATTGTTCGATCCAATGGCGCTTAACAGGCAGATCAATCAGGTTGCGAAAGAACATCTATCGATAAACCTGGCGACACATAACCGGAAATGACTTCAACAAAATAAAATGGTGGCACGGCGTGTTATCGTTTAATAAAACTGATCAAGCTGGATAATAAACGGTTGGAACAGAGAGCATGTAGGATTTGCTTCGCGTGATTGTCAGAGTGCTCGAGCTACTTATAATTCGGTTTATTATAATTTATTTAGGGCGTTAGTACATATATCAAGTAGCGTTTAATGCACGCACGCACGCACGCACGCACGCACGCCCCCCACACACAGGGAAATTGGAAATAGCCCCTTTTGTTGTGGCGTTAGTGTCCGGTTTCACTCTAGCTATTGCTCTTCAACTAGATTGATTGCGTGTTCTTGTGCCTAGGAACATTGTTCACCTTCGCTTCACAATAAGGCCCCAGTACAGCGTCTCGTGGAACGCACTCTTGGGATGAGACATACTCGATGATCATCCAAAGCTCGCGAGGGGAATAACACAGGGGAATAACACAGGGGAGTAACACAGGGGAGTAACACAGGGGAGTAGAGTGCATCGGTCGACTGGATGAACACGTGACTGACTCAGCATCATAGAGTTACATCATTAATCACCCCCCCCCCTATAAACAAGAGCGACAAGCCAGCTCACTGCAGTTAAGCGGGTGTGGACCACTGGCCAGCATTTCATTGCACGGCAGAAACAGTTGCATCCACTGCATGACACATAGGGTAGTACTGTTTATAGTGTGAACATAGCATGTTAAAAATAGTTGTCTAACATATGTAAGTAAGTAAGTAAGTAAGTAAGTAAGTAAGTAAGTAAGTAAGTAAGTAAGTTAATGTATTTCCTCCTAACCATCATCATGTACAATATAAGGCAAACAAAAGCAATGAAGATTTAACAAGATTTAACAAGATTTGCCATCCAAGCCAAAGGCCCAGATGGTAAGTGGACAAGGAAGCCATTGGCTTATCGAGAGTCCAACAATGTTCATCTACTTATAACCCGCCCTCCTGAGATATGTTTTTAAACATATTCACGCTGCTAGCAGTTACACAATCTGTAGACAATTTGTTCCATTCATTTATTGTCCTCTGTGAGAACGAGTGCTTCCTTATGTCCAATCTACATTGATCCTTTACTAATTTTACCTCATGTCCTCTAGTTCTGCTATCCTTCTTGAGTAAGAAAAACATATTTCTATCAATATTTTCATACCCATTCAATATCTTAAAAAACTTAAATCTGATCTCCTCTTTGTCTCTAGAGTTGTTAAACCACATTCTGTCAGGCGTTCTTCATAACTAAGGTCTCTCAGTTCTGGAATAATTTTAGTTGCTCTCCTTTGTATGCGTTCAAGCGTATCAATATCCTTCTTACGATATGGTCTCCATGCTTGTATACAGTATTCTAAATGAAGTCTAACTATTGCTTTATAAAGAAGCATAATTAACTTTTTTCCCTTGTATGTTATGTTTCTTCTAATCAATCCAAGAATTTTATTACCCTTAGAAGCTGCAATACCACACTGCTCTGAAACTTTCATATCAGCGCTTATTGTAACTCCTAAGTCCTTTTCTTTTACAGTAGTGCCCAGAACAGTATCTCCCATTTTATAGTTTACATTCAAGTTCCCATGTCTTGTATGTAGGCATTTACATTTCCCAAAATTGAACAACATCTGCCATTTCTCAGACCATTTCACTAATCTAGATCGTTTTGTAAATGTTGTTTATCACCATCAGTATTAACCTTTCTAAACAGTTTTGTGTCATCCGCGAATTTCAGTACGTTACTTGTTATAGAGTCGTCCAAGTCATTGATATAAATTAAGAATAATATAGGTCCTAATACTGATCCTTGAGGTACCCCACTCAAAACCGATTTCCAATTTGAAACCTCTCCATCTACTACAACTCGTTGTCTTCTGTCAGTCAGCCATTGTTCTATCCAGTCAGTTATGCTATCCCCGATACCATGGGCTTTTAATTTAAGAAGTAATCTTTGACGTGGCACTTTGTCAAAAGCTTTCTGAAAATCTAAGTAGATAATATCTACTGGCGATCCCATGTCTACCCACTTAGTGATTTCTTCCAAAAAACATAACATATTTGTTAAGCATGACCTCGCTTTAAGGAATCCATGTTGAGATGAATTTAATAATTTATGCTTAATGAGGAAGTCCACCATATGGTATTTAATTAACCTTTCTAATAATTTACAAATAACTGACGTTAAACTCACTGGTCTGTAATTCTCTGACTTATTTCTCGAACCCTTTTTAAATAAAGGTATGATGTTTGCTTCTTTCCATTCAAACGGAACAACTCCCTCTTTTAATAACAAGTTGAATACTCTTGCAAGTGGTATACTGATTTGTTCTACTGTTTCCATTAGTAATTTTGGAGGAATCCCATCCACTCCCGATGATTTGTTATCCTTCATTGCCTTTATTTTCTTAGCTACCAATTCTGGAGTTACAACTAACGGACCTAAATAGCCAGATTTATCCCCCTGAAATTAAGTATCAGCAACTGGTAATGAACTAATATCTTCTTTGATAAACGCTGAACTGAAGTAACCATTTAAGTCTTCCGTCATTAAAAACCCCTGTGCTATTATATTTCCAGCACTGTCTTCTAGAGGTCCAACCTTGTCTTGTACGTTTTGTTTACTCCTGACATATGCATAAAAACTCTTTCTGTCAGTTTTATGTTACATGCTAGTTTTTGCTCATAGCTTCTTTTAGATTGTCTGATTTCAGTTGTAGCTGCATTAAGTGCCTCTTTGTATTTTGCATAGTCTTCTTCCTTTCTGGTACGCCTACAAACCCTCCACATAGTTTGTTTTAGCATTATTTTTCTAATAGCCTCTTTTGATAAGTGTTTCTTTCTACATCGTTTTCCTTGTTTTTGGAAGGGAACACATTTATCGATGATACTCTCAATTTCATATTTTAGAATATTCCAACATTCAATTGCGGTCTTATTCATCAGCATGTTATTCCAATCTAGCTTTGCTAAGTATCTTCTCATATCTTTGTAGTTACCTTTGTGGAAGTTTCTCTTGTACGTTTTCTTATTTTTACTTTCTGATTTTACATTGATGTCAAAATGTATTTGATTATGGTCACTATTACCCAATGGTTCAAGTATTTTTACATTGTCCACTAATTCTTTTTGTGATGACAAAACTATATCTAATACATTTTCTCCCCTGGTTGGTTCTAGCACGTGCTGAGTAAGAAAGCTATCCTGGATTAAAAATAGAAATTGTTGGTCCTCAATCCCTGTGCTCTCTAGAGAATTCCATTTATGTGTCCATGGTTAAAATCTCCCATTATGATACATTCCCTTTAACTAACTTCCTTTATAGCGTTTTTTATTTTTGTGTTGTCCTCTTCGTTTATGTTTGGACTTCGGTAAACTAATCCAACAGTTAATTTTTAATTTTTTTTTATTTTGCACCAAACAGCTTCATCGCAATCTGCTTCCCTGTCTAGTTTTATTTCATAAGCCTGAATAGATTCTTTAACATATAAAACAACTCCCCCGCCCCTTCTTCCTATTCGATCTTTCCTAAACATTACATATCCTGTCAGTCCTAATTCAGCATCTGTTATATTTATGTTGGCCAATGATTCAGTTATACCAATTATGTGGGGATCAATATAATATGAGGTGGCTACAGAGAATTATAAACTAGTAGCCAGTGACGATGGCACCAAGAACCAATTAACTTGAAGATTTGTCATTGTCATTTATTCTTAATTGGGCATGGCCACCAGACTGATAAATAATTTGGGTGAGGGTGGTCCCAGCAGTTGTGTTATAAGTGTGGGCAGTTGGGTTGTTCATACATGCATTAGTGTTAAACTATTCAAGACAAACATCTTGGAGGCTTGCTGGAGAAAGTTGTGGGACAACGACTATGGTTATTTCCGGTGTGGCTTACAGCTGTACGAATTAACAGAAGACCGGATCTAACATCTCGTTATTTTCAGGTAATTTATGTCACAAATGTTTGTGCTGTGTTAGTGTATATGTGAATGAATGTAACAGTTTCGAAAATGTTCTGAAATATCAATATACTACAGATACGTTTGTTTTTCTTGGGGGAGCGTACATTAAGTGTTTCCCAGTAGTCACATTGATTGGGTGCAACATAATATGTTATAGGGGTAGGATTCAATTTTATAAATAATGTGTGCGTGCGTGTATGCTTATTTGTAACTCCTTTTATAAAACTCTACTAGATGTCAGCTCTTTAATAAGATTTTTTTTCTTTATTAAGTCATCTCCCCTTTTTGGTTGTCGTTTGCCTTTTCTTCGTTGTATGAACCACTATCATGTAACTCATTCTGTAAACATTGCAACATTCATTGCATTCTATGCATTTGTTTGACAAACCATGTGAAAGGTTGCCTACTAAAACAATTGACAGCTTAAATGAGAGAGCACATTTCTTTACATGAGGCGTGTCCTTGGGCAAGTTGGCCAGATAACATTCGAGAAAGATCTTGATCTGCAGGTGGAAATGGCTGTGATGGAGCAGCTGGGGAATGTGTTGGAAGATGGGAAAAGAATATTTTTGGGACCTTAGAGAAGAATGTCCAACAGGGTTTAATGAGATTTTGACCACTTGCAGTCATTAGCTAATACATGTATAGAGCACTTCAGAAAGTTCAGTTTCGATCATGTTTAGTGGTGCTACTGTTATAGTTAATATGTTATGGTATTTGATATACAAGGTGCATAAATAGATTGTGCACGTAATAAGGTATTAGGTATATATAGCTATGTAGTATTAATCTTTTATTAGTAGTGTATATCTATAGATATATGATGAAGACTGGGTGCTGTACAGTATAAACACTGGGCCTCCAGTGGGTTCTTGCTGTGCAGCAGCATGAATGTCACTGGTCCATGTCTGCATCACTTTATCATGTGTCAACTGATAAGAGCTTAGCAGTCTTGTTTTACTAACAGGTGTTCTATTTATGTCTATGCCCAGCGTGTCATGATTCCTGGGCGTAATGCCGTACTAATGTCTGGGAGTAATGCCGTACTGATGTCTGGGTGTACTGCCGTTTTGATACCTGGTGCAATGCCGTACTGATTCCTGGATTTTATTCCGTACTGATGCCTAGGTGTAATGCTGTACTGATGCCTGTGTTTACTGCCGTATTGATGCCTGTGTGTAATGCTGTACAAATTGATGTGTGTAATGTTGTACTGCTGTCTGGGTGTAATGCCGTACTGATGCATTGGTGTAATGCCGTACTGATGCATTGGTGTAATGCTGTACTGATGCCTGTGTTTACTGCCGTATTGATGCCTGTGTGTAATGCTGTACAAATTGATGTGTGTAATGTTGTGCTGCTGTCTGGGTGTAATGCCGTACTGATGCATTGGTGTAATGCCGTACTGATGCATTGGTGTAATGCTGTACTGATGCCTGTGTTTACTGCCGTATTGATGCCTGTGTGTAATGCTGTACAAATTGATGTGTGTAATGTTGTGCTGCTGTCTGGGTGTAATGCCGTACTGATGCATTGGTGTAATGCTGTACTGATGCATTGGTGTAATGCTGTACTGATGCATTGGTGTAATGCCGTACTGATGCATTGGTGTAATGCCGTACTGATGCATTGGTGTAATGTTGTGCTGCTGTCTGGGTGTAATGCCGTACTGATGCATTGGTGTAATGCCGTACTGATGCATTGGTGTAATGCCGTACTGATGCATTGGTGTAATGCTGTATCGCCGCCGCACTGATGCCTGGATATCAGACCTGGGGCCGATGTACTCAGTACTTGTGTACTCGAGTACATTTTTGAAGTACTCCTACTCGTACTCAGAAATTATGGATCATGTACTCGTACTCCTACTGGTACTCATGGATCATGTACTCGTACTCCTGCTGGTACTCATGGATCATGTACTCGTACTCCTACTGATACTCATGGATCATGTACTCGTACTCCTGCTGGTACTCATGGATCATGTACTCGTACTCCTACTGATACTCATGAATCATGTTCTCGTACTCCTACTGGTACTCATGTTCAATGTACTCAGGTTGTATGACTTCATGTGAGTCCTTTTTTAATATGGTGCTTTGATAATTATTTATATTTATATTTATTTTATTTTAAATATAGTCGTAGTATTCGTATTTTTTAATTAACAGAATGAAAAAAATATTTTTTATTTATATATTTCCATAAAGTAACTGAAATGTTCAAATACATTATTTCTGATTGATGTAAAAAAAAATAACCAGAGGCTTCACTAAAGGCACCATCGTTTCCCAGTCAGAAACCCATAGTTAGCTTTAAGCAAACAGTTATTCTAGTAACCAGTTCGGGCTATAATCCTTGTGTTTGTCTAATTAAGCCATTCATCAGTTAGCCTTAAAATGCCTTTGTTGCTCCTAGATGGGACATAACTAGCTGAGTCTATTTCTATGGTGACTCAAGTCACACAGCACAAGTAGTCTTTATTCAAATTAGCTTACAACCCCTTTGTTCCAGTTTGGACAAATCTTCTCACTAATAGACGAGACCAATAAATGCAGTCTGTTAAAGTACTTGTCTAATGATTATATTTGTTATTGTAATAAATAAATTATTATTGTTAGATTATGCACCTGATTATACTGTTTTATATTATTGCTTAATAAGCCTCATATTGTGTACTGTGCAGAGTAAACCCACATTTACATTGTCTGATTTGTGAATTCAGTTGCACAACATGTTCTTGGTAAAATATTTTGTAGCAGATCATGGCTCTCTACAGTCTACAAACCAGAAGGTGGTCAGATGATAAGTGCAATCAACAGGTGCTAGCAAAACTACATCTATTGTCTGAGAGATGTAAGAGAAGCGGTTTGGTGCTTCAGACCTCTTGCTAATTGCTTTATTTTATAACTTGCTATATATATATATATATATATATATATATATATATATATATATATATATATATATATATATATATATATATATCATGCCACACGTCTGATCAACTGCCTTTGCATAATCAATTGTTCCTGAATTATATAAATTAATTAATAAGTTTATTTTTTAAACATGCTATTACTAATAATTTACTACATCATACAATATGTACTCGTACTCATGTAATTGTACTTGTACTCGTGCTCAGCTTTTAGCAATGTACTCGTACTCGTACTCAGCCATCACCAATGTACTCGTTCTCGTACTCATCCATCACCAATGTATTCGTTCTCGTACTCAGCCATCACCGATGTACTCGTACTCAGCCATCACCGATGTACTCGTACTCAGCCATCACCGATGTACTCGTACTCAGCCATCACCGATGTACTCGTACTCAGCCATCACCGATGTACTCGTACTCAGCCATCACCGATGTACTCGTACTCAGCCATCACCGATGTAGTCGCTACCCTAGAGGCCACTAGTCGTATTCTTTTGTTTTAGTTTCTGAGGAAAGCAAAGAATATAGATATACAGTTATCAACATTAAAATGTAGTAAAGTAAAGTTCACCGTCAATGAAATGTCGTACTGATGCCTGGGTGTAATACCGTATGTGTGAAATGCCGTACTGATGTCTGAGTGTAATGCCGTACTGATGCATGGGTATAATGCTGTACTGATACCTGATTGTAATGTCATACTGATGTCTGTGTGAAATGCCATACTGATGTATGTGTTAAATGCCATGCTGATATCTGTGTGAAATGCCGCACTAATGTATAGGTGTAATACCGCCCTGGTGCCTGAGTGTAATGCTATTCAAATGCCTGTGTGTGTAATTCCGAACTTATGTATCGGTGTAATGTCGTACTGATGTTTTGGTGTAATGCCGCACTGATGCCTGGGTGTAATGCCGTATTGATGCTTGGGTGTAATGCTGTACTGATGTCTGTATGAAATGCCGTACTAATATATCTGTGTAATTCCGTACTGATGCATAAGTATAATATCGTATTGATACCTGGTTGTAATGTCGTACTGATATATGTGTGAAATGCCATACTGTGTGTAATGTCGTACTGATATCTGTGTATAATGCCGTACTGGTGCCTGGGTGTAATACCGTAATGATGCCAGGGTATAAAAGCGTACTGATGCCTGAATATAATAGCGTACTGATGCCTGGGTGTAATGCCGTACTGATGCCTGGGTGTAATGCCGTACTGATGCCTGGGTGTAATACCGTATTGATGCCTGCGTATAATGCGTACCGACGCCTGGGTGTAATGCCGAACTGATGCCTGGATGTAATGCTGTAATGCTGTTGTGTGTAATACGGTACTGATGCCTGGGTGTAATGCCGAACTGATGCCTGGGTGTAATACCGCATTGATGCCTGCGTATAATGCCGTACCGACGCCTGGGTGTAATGCCGTACTGATGCCTGTGTGTAATACCGCATTGATGCCTGCGTATAAAGCCGTACCGACGCCTGGGTGTAATGCCGTACTGATGCCTGGATGTAATGTTGTACTGCTGTTGTGTGTAATACCGTACTGATGCTTGGGTGTAATGCTGTACTGCTGTTGTGTGTAATACCGTACTGATGCCTGGGTGTAATGCTGTACTGCTTTGTGTGTAATACCGTACCGATGCCTGGGTATAATTCCGTACTGATGTATGTGTGTAATGCCGTACTGGTACCTTGGTGTAATGCCGTTCTGACGCTTTTGTGTAATCCCGATGGCCGGAGGTTGCGCGGCACCGTGGGAACGCCGTGGGAACGCCGGCATTGACGCGTCCACTTGCCGCGGTGGACCTTATTAGATTATCATCCAATTACAGAAGCGTTTACGATTGTGTCAACATTATACAACGTGTCCCCAATGAATGCCTGTTGTGACTGACTCGAATCAGATGGAACGTCTTCCGCCTGAGGAAGGTCAAGCGAGCGGACACAGATAGCAATGAGTGATGACTCTCGCGGCCAGCCTCCTCCTTGTCATTGCTTCAGTCGTTGTATTTTGGGGGCGGTTATCGAGCGTAATGCATTTTATGGAGAAACATACATCAAGTGATTACGTATCGTGTTCATACTGGTGTGTTCATACTGGTGTGCAGTCTGCTAGATATACTGGAAACCAATCGAGATAAAACCGCCACGATACATGGAAACATTACATTAGACGGCGTTTAGAAATTTGACATATACCGAAAATTGGCAGGATCACCAAAATGATTTTCACAAAGTCAACGTGAGATCAGGTAACGTCAGTTCGATATTTGCTCACGTCCCAGATTACACGATAATATTTAGCTGCGCAAAACATGTTATTGCAACTGATGGAACTTTATGAACATCGCGTAAAATGTTGTTTTGATCACCGCGTGCTTGTTTGTAATGATATATGCGGACAGCACAACAACTAGAGAAATCTTGCATTTCAGAGTGCACGTTAAAGATCATTTCAGAGTGCACGTTAAAGATCATTTCAGAGTGCATGTTAAAGATCATTTCAGAGTGCATGTTAAAGATCATTTCAGAGTGCATGTTAAAGATCATTTCAGAGTGCACGTTAAAGATCATATGCAAAGGTCGGATACATTTACTTGTTTTCACTCGTTTTGGATAGAAATATATCCCCTCTTCATAGGCACTTAAAGGTGCTTAATCAATCAAATGTTTTGCTAGTTCCATTTCAAATAAATTTTGCGAAAAACCAAACCTACCTAGTATTCACTGCAACATGCTCGCTCGTTTGTGCAATTTTTTTTATGTAGTTTTTGTGAAATCATCAGACAAACTATTACATTAGTTAATGCTTGTCCAAGCATTAACTGAAGTGAAAATCGAAATACTGAAAAATCATGATTTTCTTCCTTGGTGAAATTTTTAACTTTGCCACGTGATCGGTGAGAGGATGGAGGTCACTCCTATGATCAGCTTTGACCCACACAGTGTTACCATTTTGGATATCCACAATTTTACGACTAAACGACTAACGACTAAAGTAAATTCTTGCGATTATTTGAATAAAAATAGGCATTTTGTAATTACATCGACTGCGGCTGTTACATAAACTATTCACACACTACATATTTGGACACCACTGAAGCAAATTTTCGATAGGCTAAATCAGTTGAGGAAACAGTTTTAACTTTGAGCAAGACTTAGATCACGCAAAATGTCGAGCGACGACGATGGTGCAACTGACATAAACGTAGCAGTTCAAGTCTTTCCGTACACGTACGAGTCAACAATGCGGTCACAGTCACAAAAACGAAGTTAGTAGCGACAGCGAGTTGTGTCAAATCAGGTCTTATTTATTGGCCGAAGCCTTCGGATTCACGCCGCAGTAAACAAATGCCCGGGATCAAAAACCTCAAAAATAACATAAATGTTGTTTTGTGGTACCAGGCGAATTTATTTATCAAACTGAATTCCATTTTTGGTTGGTACAAGTTAGTAGACACAGTAGTCGAGTCTAGCCTTGCCCTAGCCTAGGCTTGGAAGTTGGACCAACGGCCTAATTTGTCTTTGCGTTACTCGGTGGTTTGATTAGGAATATTGGAACACGTGGGGAAATAAGTGGACACTGTATGATTTTAATGCCGAAATAGCTTGATATGTGCAATTTTTAACAACTGCGTCGATCTGACTTTTGAGTAGAGCTGTCACGCCTTTGCATTGGCTTGCACTTGCCTTGGCTTTACGATTTTGTTGAAGCACAGAGCCTCTCGATCTTCGCCAGCTATTATTTAACGTCTATATAAGTTGCAGCGTTTTAATAGTGTTTCAAATAATGAAACTGATGTCACACCCAAATTCAATGTTTTTTGTGCCACTGCAACATATAGACTTTTAACGTACGCAGATGTTCTGCGTTGCTATGGAATAACAATGTTTATTGATGTTCGTTTGGCCAGACTGACATCAAACGCCGACTCCGTACGAACATTGCCGAGCGAAATGTCAAATTGCTTGGGGTTTGGCACTAATATAATTAGCTTTTATTGAAGAGTAGCCAATAACATTATTTATTAATTATTTGTTCCAGACTATTAATACTACTGTTTGTTATAATATATCACAATTTCTGGAATATTTGCATATGATATTTAAGTGTCATGTGGATTTAATTAATATAAAAGTGAATGTGAAAACAGATACTTACTAGACAGTTTATTGTGCATGTTTCAGTTCGTGTATTTCATAAAATATTAATATATTATATATAATATATAAGAACACGACAACCCGTAGTGGATGTTTTATGCCCTAATTGGTTTCGGAAAAATAAACGCTAGGCCCTGTACTCATTAATGTGTGTCATATAATATTGTATGTTGCACCGAACTTACAGGCAGAGGTTCCACGGTAGAGGCAGGATCTAGGCACTCACCTTAACAGCATACATTTATGAAAATAGTTGCATGGTCGAGTTCACATAAAATGCATAATATATGGAAACAGGGTTTTATGAAATAATAAAATTTTAGTTAATATAACCAATTCAATTAGGATTTACGGATATTTTGACAGTAGTTGATGAACCTACACGGGAACTGTGTTTACCAATCGCCTGCCACTATATCAGGAATACGATCACCTTTCCAGTCCATCAAATATTGATCCATTTTCATCAATGTTGAGCGCCTCGAAATTGCATTTAACTAATGCCACTAGAGCACACACAAAACTCGTTGTCCACGTTTTGATTGTTTTCCCGCCATGCTATTTTGCACGACTAGAATCTTAAATGGACCATATTCACGGCTAGAGATCGCCATGAAGTAGTAGTAAAACAGCCAACCTGGGTTGAACCTTTGAGTGTAAGCTCCCTACAAACAAACAGACAAGTACCGAGACGTCGTCGAGGAAACTGTAGAGAGTCTAAAATAGCTGCGGACACAATTTGTTCGCGTGAACCCACCCGAACACCACCTGGTTCAACCACCGCCGCTAGGGTCTGCGTAATAATGGCGTCGTCAGCCCGGCCCGCGCGTTCCGTCGGCCAGACTGTTCCTTTCGCTTGTCCGAGTGGTCCTCGTCGCTGTCCAGGTGCAAACCGGACAGGTCTAGCGGCGGTACGTCCTTGTGTCGCCGAGGTCTGTCTAACCTCCGCCCGCCCGTCCGACCCAGCTGCACTCGCTGCCAAGTGCAACGTTCGCGACAGATGGACTGCACGTCGCCAACCGTGTCGCGTGTCGCCTGCTGCGAGTTGGGTCGTGACGAATTTCGCGGTGGTCCTGACGCCAGGCGACTCCGCTGCGTAGTGTCACTGTCGCCGCGGCGTCTTCCGTTGGCGCCGGCGGCGGTTTGCGTTGAACGCTGGTAACGCGTTCGCGAGTTCGCACTGCCGCGAGGTGCCACCAGCTTGCCCCCGACGGTGCGCTTCGTGGTGTCTACCCGGCCACAGCCCTGGGACAGCTGCGGCGAACTGTTGTGTCCCCGTCGCTTCTCGCGTGTGGCGCCCTCGCGCGGCGGACGATGCAGGGCGTGCTCCAGACCTGTCAGCGGGGATTCATCCGCCATTAGGCCAATTACGCATACAGAGTCCCAAGAAAGTGTGTATTGCGTGCGATGTGTGAATTTTGTTTTGCATCGGATAAGTGAGTAAAAGTTATATTTTCTGTGCTACTAATTTAGACCTTTAAATTGATAGCATTGGTTGGGTTGGTAACTTGCTTACGCACCAACACAATAGCTATTTGGCCGAACGCGTCAACATTCCATAATCGGTCACTGGGATGGGTCGAAATTTAAGGGTATTCGTATTTTCTGAAGATAAAAACGATGAACGTTGTTTTTTTTACGAATTTCCCACACTATATCAGTTAATTTGTGTATAATGTGCTTGAAGAGTTTAAAGAAAATGTTCTGACAAAATCTCTAAGCGGCTCAAGAAACGCAACGAAGACCACCAATGGCAAGAGTAACCGTGGTCTCACCCCGGATGAGGGCTCCATTCAGGTTCGTCACGTGAAGGGGAACATGGGGCCGACGGCTGATTGCCGGCCCGGCACGCTTCACCCGGGCCGGGTTGTCCGGGAAATTCCGAGGAGCAACTGCGTTTCAGAAACAACCGTTTTCCATGACTTCATTTATCGGATAGTGCAGTATGGATATAAAGATTAGGTTATTGCGTGTTTGGATGATTTAATATGCGACACCTAGCATAGGTGAAAAAACCGTTGATATCCAATCATTATTACGACACACTGACATTTATTTTTAGCGGCAGCATCTACTGGTGTGGTCCCGGTGAAAGAACGTCATCATATTATCTGGAGAAGACCCATTGATAGAAAACGCAAACAACCGCCTCACTTTCTACCGTCAGATACTTGAAGCCAAAACATATACTTGAAGCCAAAACATATACTTGAAGCCAAAACATATACTTGGAGCTGGTTTCAGACAAACAGCGGCAGTGATCGGAAGGCGGCCTACTTGCGACTTACTAGTGTACGGTAAGGTTCAGTCAAATTAGCCTTCGTTAACAACGTCAGTAACGACGTTCCGTTGAGGTTCATTCCAAAATTAGGTAACACCTAATTTGATAGTATCTCTCAGACTCCATTAAAGCATCGGATGCGGCGGATTATTGTTTGACATTTGTAAACAGAAACTCGGACAGAAAGAGCAGGGACGGTGTCCATTTGTCTTGTCTTGTTTGACTGGGTAGATATTCGTGCCCATCACGTCATGTTAAAGGTCTATAGGTATGGAGTTGTGTACGCAGTGGTACAGAGTCAACGATGTACGCAGTGGCACAGAGTCAACGATGTACGCAGTGGTACAGAGTCAACGATGCACGCAGTGGCACAGAGTCAACGATGCACGCAGTGGTACAGAGTCAACGATGGACGCAGTGGTACAGAGTCAACGATGTACGCAGTGGTACAGAGTCAACGATGTACGCAGTGGTACAGAGTCAACGATGTACGCAGTGGTACAGAGTCAACGATGTACGCAGTGGTACAGAGTCAACGATGTACGCAGTGGTACAGAGTCAACGATGTACGCAGTGGCACAGAGTCAACGATGTACGCAGTGGTACAGAGTCAACGATGTACGCAGTGGTACAGAGTCAACGATGTACGCAGTGGTACAGAGTCAACGATGTACGCAGTGGTACAGAGTCAACGATGTACGCAGTGGTACAGAGTCAACGATGTACGCAGTGGCACAGAGTCAACGAT
>BSQZ01000012.1:11422500-11490000 GCA_033239005.1 Lamellibrachia satsuma | reverse complement strand
ATGAACTTTGTCGATTTCTGTATGATAAGGTTGAACCGCGTCTTGGAGACAAAGATAAGGTTGAACCGCGTCTTGGAGACAAAGATAAGGTTGAACCGCGTCTTGGAGACAAAGATAAGGTTGAACCGCGTGTTGGAGACAAAGATAAGGTTGAACCACGTCTTGGAGACAAAGCCCCACAACTTGGTCATCTAATGTCGAGACATACGTTTCGATCGTCCATCTGATGTGCGTGTGGCAATAAGTCGCGTTTAGGAGGGTCTTCTAGACAGCGAGCAGGACGTGGGAGCATCGACTACTCGGGCTAAAGGTGGACGTTACAAGAGTTTTCGTCCAGGAAGATGACACGTGAACTTAGTTTAGCGATGTCAGGAAGGCACGTTAGGGCTGCCTGGTCGTCTCCTTCAACACATTCATTCTTCGTTATTAAACACCACAGAGTCGTACGCGTGCGCGCGCGTGCGTGCCAACGCTACTAAAAGGTATGGACGTGTAAGATTGAATATGAGCAGTATAATATAATAATACTAGACAGTACGTTGACGTTGCAGTACTGGTCGTACGACTGTTGGCTCGACGTATATGACCAATTATACAGATGTTCCATGCAGCCGTCACAATTCATACACATTCACTGGTTTGATGTTCATTATTTGGAACTGGTCTTTCGTCTTTTATTGTGTATTCGATTTGTGTCACACCAGGACGGGGTGTAGTCAACGGAAACGTTTGTGCAAGAAGGTATGCTCGTTTAACATTATATGAAATAAGCGACACATGTTCATACGATATTAGTCGTGTTGCCTCGAGTGTGTCTGACACACGTACTGACGTTATACGTGACTGAAGTGGATCTACACAACAGAAGGCTCTACATACAACTCCATTTGGTCAGGTGTAGATCGCGTG
Source organism: Lamellibrachia satsuma (assembly GCA_033239005.1). NCBI lineage: Eukaryota > Metazoa > Annelida > Polychaeta > Sabellida > Siboglinidae > Lamellibrachia > Lamellibrachia satsuma. The sequence goes on along the minus strand of BSQZ01000012.1, from coordinate 11,489,091 downwards.
GGACGTTTTGGCAGCCACGTCACGCAGTCATTCCTTTTCATAATGCTGGAGTGGAGCCCGGGAGTGCCTTAGACCTACTGTTAGAGGACTTCGAGTGTCATTTGCGTGTTTGCCCATTGTGGGTATTGACGGAGTTCCGTGAAATACATTTAGAGAACGTATAAGCGGGTGTAGACGCTCAACAACAACGACAAGTAAATACAGGTGTGTCTTGGATATGACAAACCGTGAATGTATGAAAATAGAGAACCACGTTTTATTCCGCCAATTTCGGATAGATTTCTATGTATGGCCTGCGCAGTGGGACATAAGAAGGATGTTAATGCGTGAGGTATACATGCAGTGGCATCGTGGAAATTAAAACTAAATAGTAAATTTGGTTCAATCGACATCGTACTTTAATTTTCAATGTTAATCAAACAACATTGCTGTCAAAATACTTCTTATATTGACTGACATTCCTATATAAAATATACTATACATTAAAGTAACAAGTACAGAATGTTATTTTACACTTTGTTACATCAACAGTAAGACAAACAGTGACTATGTCACGTGGCATGAATTATCGTCCCATCGATAATAATACAACCACCCAGATTTACAGTTCATACGGTGACACCAACACGATATCAAACCTATCACGCACAGAAACGATTACTGGAATAAACACAATAAAATCCATCTCACACAAGCGGCTTTATCTTGAATGTGATATGCCTTGTTTAGATTAACAGAAATAAAATAAACCAGAATTAAGATGAACTTCATTTTATGAACTGTGTGCATGCACTGTTGTAATTATGGCTGAAAACATGCATGAATTTTTCTCCTGGGAGACTTTGCCTGTAGCGGTATTATATTGATAGAACCTAGTTAAATTAAACACACAGCCACTGTGAGTATTAAAATCAATCATGTTTTGTTTATATTTCATGGATGGGGTGCCTAATGATAAAGTTTGTAATTATCAACCAGACATGTACCCGACTTGTGACTCTGCTACACAACTGTCATTACGTTCCCACCACAGTGACTGTGTCACAAGACTAATTCTCACATAAATCTCTTAAAACAAATCAACCCAACATTTCAAGGGAAGAATTTGCCTAATCATTGTTACAGCATAATTTACCGGCACATTTTCTATTTCAGCATTATCACAAACTTTACCTATCACGTTGTACGGGGTGGTCACATAAGCCACTGTCCACAGTGATGCTAGAACGGTAGAAATAGGTGGTGTTGGACATTAGGCAACATACACATTACCAATCAAATGACTGCCACTATATATACCGAAACATAGTCAGGATGCTCCAACACTGAACAAAATGAATATAACTTGACGGAATATGCAATATTGGTTCTCTCGTGACAATTCATGAATATACTATGTGCTTTATACAATCACATATAAGAACAACAAAATGGGCAGCTTAATATGATTTAGCTGATGTGAGATGGCTATCAAGATATCACCCACCACATAACCCAGATCGTATATCCACAAAAGCGTCAGTGTACATTAATTCCAGCTTCACTCGTTAGTACCACCCACCAATATGTAATACTACATGGTTTTTGGACTTATGTGGCCTCCCCTAAAACATGGAATGTATCATTTACTGAGACAGTGTTTACATATAAAATAACCTCTTGTATATATATATTATAAATATAATATATATATGTAATTATATGTATATATATATTATATATAATTATTGCATATAATCTAAAAAGGTTATTTGACAGACAATATTCTTCCAACTGTTGACACTAGTTGCTGTGAGTAGTTGCTGTGAGTAGTTGCTGTGAGTAGATGACTGAAGCCAAAAGTAAGAATGTTGTCTGACTCTAATGAGGAGAAACTGGGTGTACTGTTTGTGCATCATATATACGCACACAGGGGTATATACATATTATATATATAATATCCTGTTAAATTATAATTATTATATCAAAGAAGCTATTTTACAATTATAATAACCTTTTACATTACATATATAATAATTATATAGTATGTCTATATTACGTCTGTATGCTGCACAAACAGTACCACCCCATTCCTCCTCACTAGAATCAGACAACTATCTTACTTTTAACTTCCCCTATACTCATCCACTCACAGCAAGTAGTGTGAACGTTGGAAGAACATCGCACTCAGTTCTCATTCAGTCAATCCCGCTGCTCCTGTCAACTTGATATGAAAGCAGCTTTATAAGGACAGCATAGTAAACCATGGAGGACGCTGGCTACATCAGAGCTAGTGGTGTCTTGGTGTAGATGCTGGCAGCACTGAGAGGTGTAATGCAGAATCAGTGGTGTCTTGGTGTAGATGCTGGCAGCACTGAGAGGTGTAATGCAGAATCAGTGGTGTCTTGGTGTAGATGCTGGCAGCACTGAGAGGTGTAATGCAGAATCAGTGGTGTCATGGTGTAGATGCTGGCAGCACTGAGAGGTGTAATGTAGAATCAGTGGTGTCTTGGTATAGATGCTGGCAGCACTGAGAGGTGTAATGTAGAATCAGTTGTGTCTTGGTATAGATGCTGGCAGCACTGAGAGGTGTAATGTAGCATCAGTTTTGATGCACTCAAATTGTAGAGCCATACGAAGAATGAACCACATCATTTGCTAGTGACATAAACGCAGTCAAGACCAGTTGGTGTCTGTTCCTCCACACTGATGAATCCAAACAAGTATATATAAAGAAGACCTAGGAGGACAACTGACTACACATGAGACAACGGCATCTTTGAATGCTGTCTCTGCCATTCCTCGTCACTTGAGTCAGACAGCTCCAGCGGAGGCACGTCCTGGCGCCGTCGCCGGTGTCTATGTGACTGTCCCTGTTTCACACCCTGCCCTTCACTCTGCTTTGATGATGACCCCTTCTCGTATTTGCGCCTGCGAGGGGTCCGAGTCCTGGGGTATGTGCTTCCAGAGTCTGGTTGAGATGCCTGCTGATACAGGTTTCCCATACGTGTGTCGGCAACAGGAATCTCCTGTAGAGATTCGGCCGAGTCTGAAGTGTACACTCCTGGGCATGTGGCAAGTGTTCTCACAGTGTCTGTCAGGCCATTGGTACAAACGGGCGGTGGCAAGATGCTCGCTGCCACCTTCATACGTGCTGGGTAACCCTGAGGCTGGAATGTGATGTCAGGATCTACAACAGATGTCACCCTTACAATACAGGTTCATGAAACTTTATTACATACAACACTGATAAATACATGTATCACCCCTACAATAACTGACCATACATTACTGCTACTGGATAGACAGAATAAAGACTGTTGAACACACAACAACATATATAACTGTTGCCAAATATGAACATTACTGCTACAGAGAATATGAAGACAGACAGTTACAGGGAATGTGAACACACACATCACTGCCAGAGCACACACAACAGACATGTGATGTTATTAGTGCAGAAGCTTAAGTTTCTGATGCATGCACATCGCATTAGATCAAAACCTTTCTCAGGCATGCACGTGAACAATGCGGGGCCACAGCAGTCTAGAACCTAATCAGAGATGCCAAAGAATAAAAGTAAACACCAAGGGAATTTGCCACAGGCAGCAGTCAATATGGATTGGTTGTGGATAGAGTATATTATGGTATTGTAGGTGCAAAATGTTGCAATCTGGTAATACGTATCTTGGAGAATGTTAGAAGTAATTACAAGGGGTCTCTATACCTTGTTAATGAACATCAGAACTGACAGTAATACTTCTTGCAACACTCGCAACTGAAATATTAATTTATAAATCAAAATAATAATATCTTATAAAATCTGGATACAATATATCTAGCTGAAATTGGAAACCTGGCATCTCTTTTGAACTGATGCGTGCAGAAGCAGGACCTAATGCAGGCATGTCACCAACCAGCAATGAATGTACAGGGTCGACACATTACCATCATCACCACTGCTGCATGGCAGGGCCAGTCTCTCTACCTCTACTCTCCGTCTGACCGCTTTACCCCTCGAGTGTTCTTCGTGCCCCAACTGCTCACTCTTGGGGCTACGTGGAGACGTTGACTGCACCAGGTCTGTGGGCACACAGCAGCATGCAGGGAACAGGAAGACTCAAGCGGGGAACATGCAAATCATACTTGTCTCATGCAGGGAACATGCAAATAACCAGGCATCCAGACATTACAACAGTGGTATTTAATTTTTTTCACTGTTACCCATTGAGCCAGCCACAAAACCGTAATTTACCCCTCCCGTCTCCACACTAAGGACTTTCAATGGACTTGTCAACAATGCTTGTAAAGCCTGTTTGCAAAAACGCTTCCTTGTATGACCGTTTATGACCAATTCAAGCGTTAGATAAACGTCAGGGGTTGTGCCTGCATTACAAAACATTATATATTATATAATTTGCAAAAAAAAAATTGTGTAATCATGGAAATATTGATGCAATAAATTGATCATTTACTGATGTACAGATTAATTCGGAAACTATTTTAGCATTTAATTATGTGACATATTAATTGGCATACCACCAATGCACAGAGAGATACCACTTTGAATGCAATATTGGTATAAAATATGTTAAAATTACTTAAAATAAATCAAGTGAAACATGAAGGAGACCTTCACTTTCGTCGTCGATGTCGCCCGACATGATGACTTCACTGTTGGAGCACATGTCGACAGATACGCCACTGACACTTTGAGGGCCAGTCGACACTACCTTGCCTGCATCATCTCTTATGTCACCTGTTTTCCACAGTTGGGAATGAATGGCATTTTAGTCATGCATGGTATAGAAATAGGAGACAGCAACTAAGACAGCCTAGCCTGACACAAACAGACATGCATATATCCATCAGGACAGGGTTCAATGCATTACATGGCACTAGTTACTGTTTCTTCCAAAAGTGTATACAGAATGTGACAATTACTGTCTGTATATCACACATGTGTTGCTGAGTTTTGATAAATTTTGTTGATTCATGACTTTGTATTATATGTTATTAAAAAATACTATAATTAATCGTAATTGATGTAACTGCTGCAATTACATAAAAGAAATCAATTACAAATATGGCATAATTTCAGAACCAGAATCAATTTCAATTACAGTATTCTGCATGTAATCAATTATACATTATTGTACATGTAATCGATTAAAATTACAACATTATACATGTAATCAATTTACAGTATTATGCATGTAATCAATTACAATATTATGTGTGTAATCAATTACGATTACAACATTCTGCATGTGATCAATTGCAATTACTGTTTTCTGCACGTAATCGAGTACAATTACTTAATTTGACCCAACCCTGGTATCCACACATGCGCACAATGCAGCATGCGTGGTGTAACTAGAGTACACTACATGTAACTAGATACATTTAATGACTACATCACATTTTCAATCCATGCAGATAGAGATCAAAAGTCACTATGATGGTATCAAGAAACTATGAAAGGAGATCAACTTCAAATTCCTAGACTTCTGCGACCAAAATCATACACAAATATCACCAGCTAATAAAAAAGTAGCTGATTAATTTTGTAACAAATTCTCCGAGTTTAGTCAAAATGAGTCGAATTAAAAATTAATTCAGTAAAAATTCCCAGCTTAGTCAAAGAAATTAAATGTGATGAAATTCCCCAATTTTTCTGCCTGGCTCTAACTCTGTTTGTGCCTTGGTGTGCACATCTCTTATTCGTGCACTGCGAAACAGTTTTTATTAATACCAACTCTATGCATTTTGTGTATACTATGCATTTAGATTTGGTGTGCACATCTCTTAGTGTATACTATGCATTTAGATTTGGTGTGCACATCTCTTATTCGTGCACTGCGAAACGTCAACTGCATATTTTTATTCAATGCAATTTAACACTATTCTATAAAAAACACATTAGTATTACATAATACATGAAAGTGACATGCATCTATTCTGCGCCAAGATAAGCCCTACTCGATCACCTACCCAGTGCTGGCAAGGTGTGCAACATGACTGGGTTAAGTTGCATGTCAGCTGTTTGTGATCGACGTTTTATGCGACGTTTCTTTCGTTTCTTTGCACCGTCATGGGAAATACTCCCAGCCCGTTGGGGGGCTACGGGGGGCATGTCTCCGTACTCCTGCATACATAGAGTACATGGACAACTGATTAGCAAGTGAGAATTGTAACGGTGTATGCGGGAGATTTTCTTCACAGCCAAGAATATGTACAGACATTTTTCAATATCACACCAGTCTAAAACATCAATAAATTGACAATCTGAGTTATCATGGATAAAACAATTGTCGCATGTTCTACAAGAAAAAATACAAGAAGCCCAGCTTACAATATTTTACAATTTAAAAGCATACATTTCATAAATGTTATTTTGTATATCATTTATTTTTTATTAATACCAACTCTATGCATTTTGTGTATACTATGCATTTAGAACATTAATTATGTAATACACATGGATAGGAATGTTATCTGACAATCCTACATATTTTTTGCCCAATTTTCATATAGAACATGATACGTCGATGCTTACATCCTGAGTAAATCTATTCATTACTTTTCATTAAATGCCAGCAGCTCTGAACATGCCATTATCTGCAGGATACTTACATATGTTACTTATAATGCAGATACTTCCACTTAAACATTGTCACAAGGCAGTGAGTTGTATATCAGCGGTCACTCAAATTTATCATATCAATTCCTATTGCACCTCAAAAATATCAATTCCAATACACCGATTCCGATTCCAATTCCAAATAACAGTACGTGGACAAAGCAACCGTAGACATATTGACACCAAAAAATTACATATTTTAGAGCAGCTTTATTTAATTTCTGCATATTATAATAACATTTGGCAAACAAATAAAATGTACTCAACATCATTAGTATATTTTATTCATTATTTGTAGCAAACAATTTGAGTAAAAAAGTTACATGATGTAACTGAAAATACTAATTAAATTTTTACCAATTCAAATTACTTAAAAAAACACCAGTTCCATAATTGCAACTGGAGTTGGCGTTTCAATTCCAATTACAACATAATCGAACCCAAGTCTATTTTACACACCGGTCAACCGACAGATAGCTGTCCTACATACGTATATTTGGGGTGACATCATGCTGCCATTTTGTTTTCTCCACTCCAGCTGGGGCGACGACTCAGAGCCTGTGTTGGGCAGGGGAGGCGTTGGTGTGGGAGTCATTGGCTGGTTCCCGTATGTCGACAACTCATGATGGTCTGGGCTACAGGGGTCGTGACAAGAAGATATGTCTCAGCAAAACATAATCAGGTAACCACTCTCATCACCGTGATTCTCATCGTAAATCCAGTAATCCAAAAAACTACCTCATTCCAAAAACAAAGCAAACTGGAAAATTGCAGGCACAGTACACATATTGACAATGCAGTGAATGGAAAGTAAAATTTCAACCAAGAAAAACCTTTTAAAAATGTACATTTCCAATTTGAACCTTGAACCGCCTAAGCACATCCAATTGCTTTTTGGATTATTGGAACTTTTTTTTACAAAGGCCCTATGTCTGAGATATTAATAAAATCTGGTGCAAATTGTGACATCAGGAATCAATGTATATAAAGGTGGTACATGTAAAGCAAGTCTGGAGAAAGTAACATATCATAAATACTTTTCCAAAACTATTACAGAAGTTTCTGGTTCTGCAAACATGTTTCTGACAGCAGAATACTACTCAAATCTGGGAAACAAATTTATGAAAAATATTAATACCAATCAAGTAACAGGAATACAACCATGTGAATAAAATTGGTGGTGTTTTTTGCTTTGTAGAATATGGGATGAAGGGTATTTCCACAAACTGTAAAACAATGATTTTTATTTTTTACAAACTATGAAGTTCTTCTGGCATTAGACATGTATTAGTAAAAATGCATTGGAAACATGGTATCATGTATTACTATGCAGACTCACTCATGTATTACTACGCAGACTCACTCATGTATTACTACACAGACTCACTCATGTATTACTATGCACTCACTCACATATCACTACACACTCTCTCAAGTATTACAACGCACACTCTCTCAAGTAGATTCACTCACTCATGTATTACTACGCAGACTCACATATTACTATGCAGACTCACTCATGTATTACTATGCAGACTCACTCATGTATTACTACGCAGACTCACTCATGTATTACCATACATGTTAAGTCTCACGCATTCGCCGGGAGACTCCTGGAAATCCACCAAATCTCCTGGATTTTGAGTGAAACCAAAACAAATTTTTTTTCTGTTATTTTCCGAACTCGGCATGACCTAATTGGCTTTTATTTCCGGCTGACTCGAGTATGTTTTTCTGTGTCAACAAAAAGCGGTCAATACTGGTTCTGATTGGCTGTTTTCTGTAATGTGCTCGGTCTGGGCTTGTCGCCTTATACCGTTTTTGAACTATGAAGTTCTTCTGGCATTAGACATGTATTAGTAAAAATGCATTGGAAACATGGTATCATGTATTACTATGCAGACTCACTCATGTATTACTACGCAGACTCACTCATGTATTACTACGCAGACTCACTCATGTATTACTATGCACTCACTCACATATCACTACACACTCTCTCAAGTATTACTACGCACACTTTCTCAAGTATTACTACGCAGACTCACATATTACTATGCAGACTCACTCATGTATTACTACGCAGACTCACATATTACTATGCAGACTCACTCATGTATTACTATGCAGACTCACTCATGTATTACTACGCAGACTCACTCATGTATTACCATACATGTTAAGTCTCACGCATTCGCCGGGAGACTCCTGGAAATCCACCAAATCTCCTGGATTTTGAGTGAAACCAAAACAAATTTTTTTTCTGTTATTTTCCGAACTCGGCATGACCTAATTGGCTTTTATTTCCGGCTGACTCGAGTATGTTTTTCTGTGTCAACAAAAAGCGGTCAATATCGGTTCTGATTGGCTGTTTTCTGTAATGTGCTCGGTCTGGGCTTGCCGCCTTATACCGTTTTTGATTCGCTGTTTTTCCCTATGTGTTCTGTGCACCAAGTGTTATAAAGCATCTGATTCGATGTTTGTTGCACGGAAACAATAGTATGGCGAAGCGCAGGTGTGATTTGCCATGCGATAGTTCAGCGAAGCATAGTTCCTGGCTTGGAGCTGATTAAACATAGAACACGACAATAGGCAGAATTAATAATCGTTTCACCTCGATTTTCAATTGATCTTGACCGAAGCATAAATTTATGATGCACGACTTAGCATCGATTCGTTGTTTCATATGCAGATGACGAATTCGTATTTTCGTGCACCGGTAGTGCCTTTGGCATTTAGCATGTTGGTTTCGAGTCGTTTAGATTGGAGGCATGCTATTTCACCCCAGTGTCATATTAGTACTGCATACTAAACTACTAACTACTACTAAAGATTCTTATGCGAGGCGTATTTGTGAATCTCGATTGCAATTTCAAACCGCCTAAGCGAAGCCAACATCAGCGATTGATGTCGGCGGCAGCAGCAGCGCCAAACAAACAACTTGTTGACAGTCGTTCATTGTCGTTGACACTGTTCACCAGTTTCTTGAGAATTGTCAAAGCAATTCTAAGTAGGTTTAAGCAGGCCCATTTGGCATTTCCATTGGCGGCAGAAAATTGGGGTCCACGACCAACAGCCTAATATCCGAATTTGCGATACAACGTTGTTTTCCCACTACACACCATGCTGTTTGTCCGTCGCCATTTTGGAAACAAAATATTTTGAGAAAAAAATTACGAAAATAATGATTACTGTCCGCCTTAGCAGGGACAGAAAACCAAAATATCCTGTCCGCTGTCCGCGTTCACCAGGTGTCCCCTCATCAGAGGGACATTAACATGGTAAAACAGTCCGTACATTGAGAAAATGTCCTGCCATAGCAGGTGTCCGCTCATCGGAGGGTCCGTTGAAGGCAGGTACTACTGTAGTGTGCTTTTGTATCATATATGAAATGTTGGTGATTGGTGATAATAAAACATGGTTGTTACTGTCATGTAAAGTATTCTTTTTGTAATATTTTGTTCTCTAAGACCCTCCAATTTACATACAAGTCCCTGATTTTCCGAGACTACCCGATTTACGTATAAATCCCCGATTTTCTGAGACCCTCCAATTGACGTATAAATCCCCATTTTTCCGAGACCCTCCGATTTACGTATAAACCTCCTGGATTGGCATTTCTGAAACTTAACAAGTATGGTATTACTATGCAGACTCATTCATGCATTACTATGCAGACTCACTCATGCATTACTATGCAGTCTCACTCACATATTACTACGCAGACTCATTCATATATTACTACACAGACTCACTTATGTATTACTATGTAGCCTCACTCACATACTACTATGCAGACTCACTTATGTATTACTATGCAGATTCACTCATGCAGACTCACTCACATATTATTACACAGACTCACTCACATATTACTACACAGACTCACTCATGTATTACTATGCAGACTCACTCATATATTACCACGCAGACTCACTCATGTATTATTACAGACTCACTCACGTTTGACTATGCAAACTCACTCACATAATACTACGCAGACTCACTCATGTTTTACTACGCAGACTCACTCACGCATGCCAACAACTACACAAACACGTATGTGACAACTTAACATGTCTACACTGCAACAAGATATAAAACTTGACAAAACACCTTAAGTCAGTACCTTTACCTAGCCGTCCTATGAATATATGAATTAATCAGAAAGGACAACATGTAACTTGTAGGAGTAAGTGGTTTACACTAACCAGACTTGGGGGTCAATTACACTAACCAGACTTGGGGGTCAATTACACTAACCAGACTTGGGGGTCAATTACACTAACCAGACTTGGGGGTCAATTACATTATATCAATTCCAAACCAATTACAAATATCAATTCCAATTCCTCCTCAAAAATAGCAATTCTAAAATACCAGATCCAATTACTAATTATATATCAAAATAAAGTATGTGAATATATGAACTACAGACAAACTCAACGTTCATAAATAACATCCATTTTAGAGCAACTTTATTTAATTTCTGCACATTATGGTATATAATGGCAAACAAATATGACATTCGCAACATATTATATTGCACTGATTATTTTTGTAGTGACAAATTTGAGTAAAAAAATTACATAATGTAATTGTAAAAATAACTGAAAAGTATTTGAAAATACCAATTACATCTTTACCAATTCCAAATGCAGAATTGGAATTAGCATTTCAATTCCAATTAAAATATAATTGACCACAAGTTGCCCACTAACACAGCCCAACAACAATGAAAGTTCAATCCCACTACCGAACAATACTGAGTAGGTCAACAATGAAATAAAATAGGCCTGTAATACATACATTAATTACAATTCTAGTATCACTAGAACAAACAGTGATCAAATAAGTGATGCTACTAGTTGAATACTGATAGCTGGAGATGAGGAGTAACTATAGATGGTCCCTATAACAGAATTAAAGAATAACTCTTGATGACCCTAAAGGTGATTAAAACAACCGAGACAGCCTTAAAAGCTAGTGTATAACTACAGATGGCTACCAATATAGATTGCTAATAACTACCATATAAAACAGTGTTATGTAATAACTGGAGACAATCAATATAAGTAGAGAATAACTGGATTTCTATCAAGTGTTAGAGAACAAACTGTTATTAATGCTAAGTAGAAAGCAAGTGAGAGAAAGAGAGAAAGAAGAGAGAAACACATAAATCACCTATGCATGAGAGAAGCTCACAGTGGAGATGGTGGCAGTTACAACTTACACTGGGCCTGTCTTGGCTTGCCAGGCGGGTCTACAAGCAGCGACCCAGTTACAACACTCACACGCACACACCGCTGCATGACACTGATACAATGCAACAGTGACAGAATTGTAACACAGTGACGCAACTCACTGCAAGACAACTGATTGTAACACACTGACAAAACATATTGTAACAATGACACAACACAAGACAGTGACGCAACTCATTGCAACACAGTGACACAACTCACAGTCACACAGTGACACAACTCACAGTCACACAGTGACACAACTCATGGTAACACAGTGATGGCTGATTGTAACACACCTCACTGTAACACACTGAAACAACACAGTTACATGATTCACAGTAACACACATCACTGTTAAATATTTTAGTGATGTGTAGAATAATGGGAGGTGAGACCGGGGTTAGTTGTAACAAAAACAGCATATTTCACATTTGCGCAATGACATGTTAATGTTACAAATTACCCCAATACAGGGCAAGTTGTAAAATGTTCCATCATTGTGACAAATTGTGTTACAACTAGCCCTGGTTTCCCCTACAAATATAATTTTGAACACCCTAAGTCTGTCAAACTCACGATACTGACGTGATACAAATGACATGCATGGGGACAGAAAGTACTGGTTGTAATACAAGTGACTGACACCGACACAAACTCTACGACATAGTGACACATTATGACACTAATACACAACTCTAAACCAGACAAACTGAAATAAACAAACTGTAGATGGCTTTACCTGCTGGTCGGCCGACCACTGTCAAGTTCATATTCTTCCGCCTGTGGAACTATTTTATTTGCCTACAAAGAGATCATAACTTGCTGTAATGCCTCCATGGTACACCCTCTAATGCTACGCAAAGTGTATTTATGCTCAAAATATGGGGGCTTAAGTTATTGACATGTCAAAATAGGATATTATAACTAATACCTATTAATTAATACCTAGAAACATTAAGACTGACCTTGGTTGATTTATTATTTGTGAATTCTGATTTCCCATCTTCCATGTGCTTTTCCCGAGCTTCCTTTTCAGCCTTCTCACGCAGCTTCACAACGTATTCATACGTGCTGATCCCGTGGTAGACTGTAAAGGAGACACGAGAGAAATTAATTAGAATTCATCTAGATCCCAGTCGGACAATATACGATAAACGTGACAAAACTACTGGTCGAGTGAAATCACCACCAGTGATTTAGAAACATCTGCTACCATCTAATAACCCATTTCATATGTCTGTCTATGAGGATGCAGCACTAAACCATGGCCTCTGATGCAATGTCTTCGGATTCAAGACTGGTTGAGTATTGACAGTGCAGGCAATATATTCATGTCCTTAATTATTTCCACAGTTCACCAGGCAATAAGATGTTTTACAAACTGCAGTAAACACAGCATGGCTCGACATGTTAGAGATCATTTGCAGTTTTGGTTTGTTTGTAGCACAACAAAAAAATATGCAGCCAATTATTAATTTACTATTACTACAGATGGAATATATGGCAGGGTTTACAACTACCTTAAATGTTCTTTCTGGATAACAATAAAAACACAAAGCATAATCCTAAATCCTGTTTGTCAACAAAACAAGTAATAGTTGTGTTGCAAAGTTAACTCAACCATAGCAAAGCAGTTGGTTTTTTTATCTGTTGAGAGAAGATTTCAGTATGACAGATCAGTATACTGGACGTGTGGTGTGTGATGCTATGGTAAGACAGGCCAGCATACCGGCACTGACGATGTCCACTATTCAAATTGTTTTTACTCACAATTATCCACTATGTGGAGCCACTTATACATTTTCGCCAAGGCAAATGGCTCAGCATTTCAACAGGAGTAATCATGGATTATTGTTCATACATTTGTTTTGAGATTTTCACGGTTTTATGTACCCATAATACATGTATCCAAAATTTACGACAGCTGCAATGGCAGACGATGTTACTTCTACTGATGATGGTGATAACGAAGTTAACAATGATGTCAAACTTTATACTAACAGTGCCAGTATATTTGATCGCTACTTTGATGATGAAGTGATGTAATTATTGAATTGTTGGTTACCACAATGACGATAACTAAAATAGTCTGGCTTGTTTTACTTGTTGATCATTCTACTTTCAAGATATACATGGTGTTCCTATTCATAAAATACACTGTTATTGCTCGAAGCTTGATTTGAAGTGACATAGTCGATTTTCGGACAAAGTCATTGGGAACGCAGTATTCAGTGGTCACAATAATAACATATTTTATTTGATATAGCGCCAGATCCAAGTTTTAATTGTTCATGGCACTTTACAAGACAAATGCAGGGCTGCAGTACTAAAATGGCTAAATCTAATCTGAAATGATCAATCACTATTTTATGCTAGGTTCCTACTATAATCCTCTGGCCATTTCTTCTACAGTCTCTTTAATATAAACGGATAATAATTATTATTACCTATGTGTAGTTTTGACTATATTTGACAATAATTTTATCCTATTTATTTTTCGTTATTTTACAAAGTTGGTATCCAAAAATTAAAAGTATAATGACACATAACGATCCAGCTATAAAATGTCAGCGTATCAGAGGATGGGGGGGGGGCAGCAATAAGACAAAGGGGACATGCATTCTGCCTATAAAAGTTACTTGCTGAACAAAGACACACTGCACCAGATAACCAGCTCCCTGCTGGTCTCCACCATAATCATACAGCCCTTTAATGATTTTGCAATAAAAGGCAGCATGTCCTGGCTGTAATAACCAGTGACCAGGCCCCCCCCCACTGAGAGCCAGTGACCAGGCCCATAAACTCAACATGAGCAGTGTCTGTGGTTTCCTGAAGCCTACAGCCATCATATGTTTCTTCTGGGTTAATCACAGCAAGACACACAACATAGATTATTTAACAGAGACAACAGCAAGACAGACAACATGGATTGTTTGACAGAGACAACAGCCAGACAGACAACGTTGATTGTTTGACAGAGACAACAGCCAGACAGACAACGTTGATTGTTTGACAGAGACAACAGCAAGACAGTCACCAGAGATTGTTTGGCAGACAACAGCTAGACAGTCACCAGAGATTGTTTGACAGACAACAGCTAGACAGTCACCAGAGACTGTTTGGCAGACAACAGCCAGACAGTCACCAGAGACTGTTTGGCTAGACAGTCACCAGAGACTGTTTGGCAGACAACAGCCAGACAGTCACCAGAGACTGTTTGGCAGACAACAGCCAGACAGTCACCAGAGACTGTTTGGCAGACAACAGCCAGACAGTCACCAGAGACTGTTTGGCTAGACAGTCACCAGAGATTGTTTGACAGTGCCCAAGAGAAGAGCTTAAGGAGGTCTCACACACTGTTGACTACAACACATACCCAGGGTATTGAGTTGATTAGTGTCTAGGCAAACTCTGGATAATGACACAAGGCACTGCCAGCCACATCATTAGAAGAATCATTAATATCAACTCCCACAGACTACAGGTGCTTTATGGCCACACTCAGTGACACAAGCACAACCTGGTAGCACTCACACAGGTAATTACTCTCCTTGTATCTGTACCAGGCAGGCATCTCATGGTAATTGCTGATGTACCTGATGGCAAACACTGAAGTTGTGGTACTCACTGACCTACCTCATGGTACTCACTAAGGTACCTCAAGGGAATCCCTGATGTACCTCGTGGTAATTGCCAAAGTAAAACATTGTAATGACTGAGGTATCTCATGGTAATCACAGAGGTACCTCATGGTAATGATTGAGGTATCTCATGGTAATGATTGAGGTACCTCATGGTAATAACCAAGTTACCTCATGATAATCACTTAAGTAGCTCAGCTCATTTCAGAGGAAATTCAAATAAAATTTTATAAAACGGCTTCTGTCAGTGTAAATTTGCTTTCCTTGAAGCTGGAACATCTTGGTCCAGTTATTTGGTCACCAGTACGCTGGACGATAATGTCTATCAAACTGCATAATGGTGATGAAACCTGCAGGCAGTAACATTGCTTGCAATATCCAGTGACTTGGCATCCATGTATCCATGACCGGGCAGTACGATGGACAGTCAAGCATTTGAAATAAATATACATTTAGCGCCATATGTCACCTCATGAGAAATATCTCAGCAAATATACAGATTCAAAGGCCTCTAGAAGACAGGGTCAAAATTAGAAATGTTGTTTATTGCAACTTCATTCTGGTTCTCAAGCAAACGCAATTAACTTCGACTAAATCCAATTTCATTCTGACATATCCAGCATATTTACCAATATTAAAGGGTAGACCACACCCAGAAGTATAGTCACAATGAAATGGATAAAAAGAAAATCTGAACTCATGTAGTATGGTACTTATTACAATAGCATGTACTCATGTGTGTGTTATTAGCTTATTTCCACTACATATTCACATGTAGTATTGTATTTATTACCATTACATGTACTCATGTAGTATGGTGCGTTTCAGCCATTAAATGTAATCATGTAGTATGGTGTGTTACTGCCATTACATGTGCTCATGTAGTATGGTATGTTTCGTTCATTACATGCAATCATGTAGTATGGTGTGTTTCGTTCATTACATGTACTCATGTAGTATGGTGTGTTACTGCCATTACATGTACTCATGTAATAAGGTGTGTTTCGGTCATTACATGTACTCATGTAGTATGGTGTGTTTCGGCCATTACATGTACTCATGTAGTAAGGTGTGTTTCGGTCATTACATGCACCCATGTAGTATGGTGTGTTACTACAATTACATATACTAATGTAGTATGGTATGTTACTACAATTACATGTACTCGTGCAGTATGGTGTGTTTCAGCCATTACATGCACCCATGTAGTATGGCGTGTTACTGTCATTACATGTACTCATGTAGTATGGTGTGTTACTGCCATTACATGTGCTCATGTAGTATGGTATGTTTCGTTCATTACATGTACTCATGTAGTATGGTGTGTTACTGTCATTACATGTACTCATGTAGTATGGTGTTACTACAATTACATATACTAATGTAGTATGGTGTGTTACTACAATTACATGTACTCGTGCAGTATGGTGTTTCAGCCATTAAATGTACTCATGTAGTATGGTGTGTTACTGCCATTACATGTGCTCATGTAGTATGGTATGTTTCGTTCATTACATGTACTCATGTAGTATGGTGTGTTACTGTCATTACATGTACTCATGTAGTATGGTGTGTTACTACAATTACATATACTAATGTAGAATGGTGTGTTACTACAATTACATGTACTCGTGCAGTATGGTGTTTCAGCCATTAAATGTACTCATGTAGCATGGTGTGTTACTGCCATTACATGTGCTCATGTAGTATGGTATGTTTCGTTCATTACATGTACTCATGTAGTATGGTGTGTTACTCTCATTACATGTACTCATGTAGTATGGTGTGTTACTACAATTACATATACTAATGTAGTATGGTGTGTTACTGCCACTACATATAGTCGTGCAGTAGTGTGTTTCGGCCATTACATGTACTCATGTAGCATGGTGTGTTTCGGTCATTACATGTACTCATGTAGAAAGGTGTGTTACTGCCATTACATGTACTCATGTAGTAAGGTATGTTTCGGTCATTACATGTACTCATGTAGTGTGGTGTGTTTCGGTCATTACATGTACTCATGTAGTATGGTGTGTTACTGCCATTACATGTACTCATGTAGTAAGGTATGTTTCGGTCATTACATGTACTCATGTAGTATGGTGTGTTTCGGCCATTACATGTACTCATGTAGTAAGGTGTGTTTCGGTCATTACATGCACCCATGTAGTATGGTGTGTTACTACAATTACATATACTAATGTAGTATGGCGTGTTACTACAATTACATGTACTCGTGCAGTATGGTGTGTTTCGGCCATTACATGTACTCATGTACAGTCGCGCCTCGTTATAACACGGTAGTCGGGGTCCACGACTTCGGACCGCGTTGTAAGCGAGGCGCGTTAGGTGTTCTCATATCTGCCACCAGGGAGCTACTAAACAACAGCAACCGCCGCCCGCTGCACCAAGTCCGTGAACCCTGTCGAAGCCCCGTGTGCTTGCAGCATTGTCTTATACGGCAATATGCAGTTTATGGAACTTATTAAACGCGTATACTAGCATCAACGTGTATTATTTTTAAATGTCACACCCTCTTGACTCTTGAACTGAATAAAACACATGTATGTATGGAATAGATCTAAATAATACATGTATGTATGGAATAGATCTAAATAATAACCTGGACCTGAGCAGCCAAAAACGTATATGATTTGACAAACGTAGTATGGAAGCTGATAAAACACATAAAAAGACAATAGGTAGAATTAATAATTGTTTCACTTCGTCTTTCAACCGATCTCGACCGAAGCATAAATTAACACCACTTAACATCGATTCATTATTTCATATGCGGATGACGAATTCGTATTTTCGCAACCGGTAGCGCCTTGGGTTAGGAATTTGGCATGTTGGTTTCGCGTCGCGAAAACGATTAAATTTACGATGTAACGGAAGCATGTAATTTCACCCAAGTGTTATATTGGTACTGCATGTAAAATGCATTTAAAACGGTTGATCTGATTCTTACGCGAGGCATATTTGTGAATCTCGATTGCAATTTACAAACTGTCGAAGTGAAGCCAGCGATAGCGATTGATGTCGGCGGCAGCGCAAAACAAACAACACATTGATACTCATCCATTGACATTGTTCAACTAATGTTTCTTGAGAATTGCCTGGCGGCAGAAATTCGGGGTCCACGACCGACCGCGTTATATCCGAATCCGCGTAATAACGGGGCGTGTTATAACGAGGCGCGACTGTAGTATGGTGTGTTACTGCCATTACATGTACTAATGTAGTATGGTGTGTTCAGGGCTGGGTCCAATTATGTAATTGTAATTGATTACAGCAAAATTGTGTAATTGTAATTGATTATGGTTTCAAATTTTATGCTGTAATTGTTATATTTTGTATAATTGAAAATTTATTTCAATTACAATTAATTACAGTACGTTTCATATCACAAACTACCTGAACAAACTGTCAATAAAATATAACTGAAGTCTCATACAGGTTCAGGATTTTGATTTAAATCATTTTATTTAAATCATTGATTTAAATCACTCCAAAAAAATCATTGATTGATGATTTATATGAATTTATCACAAATAATTGTTTACAAGCATTGAGATCAACACAGTTTTGTATGTTTTTTAATACAAAAGCACAAAGTGTGCACACTTGTGTAGCTGTATTGACACCAGATAGCCTGACAGTAAAAATATTTTATGACATTGTGTATGTTTGAGCTAATCCCTCTTTGAATGCAGCTACACAAAGTTGTCTTCCAGAGGAAGTATCTTTTCAAGTCAGAAGCCCTGAGTTAAAGTCCACTTAGAGCTTGTGGTAGCTGTTATCAATTCAGTATGTTGACTCAAGTGAGACAGTCTGGGCTACAATTGTTTAATACTGTACCAGTTTGCAGTCTGGTTAGAGACCCTTAGAGTACACAGGGCCCTGGACAGGTGCTAATCCACCCTCTCAGCAAATAATAATTAGCACTGCTACAGTCACAGACACACAGCATGCTTTCCTTTCCAAGACAGATTATGCAACTACAGGAGGTGAGGCCTTGTGGACATTGTCTAATGTCTTTATGTAAGCAAAAATCATGTACCCTCTGTTAAGACATGTACCTAGACCGATTTGAATAGAACACATTTGAAAGAGTTTATAAATACATCAACATCTATATAAAATGTATTAATGTTCATATACCAGATTTAAAATATATATTTATATAATAAAAATATGTTTTAAACGGCTGTCTTTTTATTTAGTACAATTCAAAGTCACAATTCTTCAACAATTTACAATCACTACCGTTATATTTGTTTATCAACTGTGTAAAAAAATTGAAATTCAGCAAAAGTGCAAAACTATATAATTAACAAATGCTGAATACATTTGGTTCCGCATAATGTAATTGTAATTGAACTTGAAACAGTGTAATTGTAATTGAACTGAAAAATTATGAGTGTAATTGTAATAAATTTTTTAATGTAATTGTAATTGATATAATTATGTGTAATTGGACCCATCCCTGGGTGTGTTACTGCCACTACATGTACTCGTGCAGTATGGTGTGTTTCGGCCATTACATGTACTCATGTAGTATGATGTGTTACTGCCATTACATGTACTCGTGCAGTATGGTGTGTTTCGGCGATTACATGTACTCATGTAGTATGGTGTGTTACTGCCATTACATGTACTCATGTAGTAAGGTGTGTTACTGCCATAACATGTACTCATGTTTATTATTACCATTACGTGTACTCATATCTGTTATTACCATTACATGTATTCATGTAGTGTGGTGTGTTATTACAATTACATATACTCATGTAGTGTGTTTTTGCCATTACATGTCCTCATGTGGACCTGGTGTGGTACTCACAGAGGTAGACATGGAAGCCGAGGAGATGTCCGAGGAGCCCTGAGCCAGCCATAGCCAGGAGGGCAGACACCATCAGGAGAGCCAGCCACAGTTTGTCTGACACGACCACCCACAGCACCCTGAAGACTGCACGGTCACAACAGACAGTCAGATGATGCAGCACACAGAACATGATCACAGTGAAACACATTTTTAGAACAGAGTGCACGTTTTACCTATGTATCTTGTGCTATAACACAACTAAATGTCAGTTTACACGAGCGATTTCTGCCTCAATTGGTTGGGTGACAGTGTCACATGACAGTTTGCAGCTAAACAATGTGTGCGTTTAGACGAGCAACATTTCTAGACACGGCAACATAGATCTTGACTCACACCACTCCAGCTTTGATCGCTGGTGAAAGGTTTTGATGGGTGCACCTGCCACTGTTTCAAACATCGCTGCGGACTGTTGGCCAAATTGGGACCCACCCCAATTTAGCCAACACAATCGTAGCCACAAAATGGCACTGCTAATATGTCTGATCAACTGGATAATTAGTCACTCATGTCCACTGGCCTTTAGGGCATTAGTGGAATATCTGAAAGCATGTAATTTAATATTCTTTTTCTGCCACGTAAATAAGCAATATATTTGCAGACTACATTATTCACCGAGATGATGTTCCCACTGAGGTATATCATTCACACAGACTCACCGGGCTTCTGGGTGGGAGTCACCGGTGATGTCTTCCCACTGTAGTTAACTGGAAGACGGAGAGAGGGAACTAACGGGAGTACACTTAGGGGTTGAGTAAATATGTGTACAGAGTTTCCAATTTTCCCTTTTTTGATTGTCTTTTGGACAGGGTGTGGGTGGGTGGGTGGGTGGGTGGGTGGGTTTGTATGGCAAATCCTCTCCAACTTGGTTATTACTGGATTTTTTATATATTCAAAACCCCGTTAAGAGATGATCCAGAAAACAATCTTAAACTTTAAATTAAGCTGACAGCTTTATACTGCAACAAACTGTTCCTTTTTATGCAATAATCCACCAACAGCCTGCAACACAAAGCTTAAACACAAGTCTGAGGCCACATATCTCCAAACCAATACATGTGTATCAATCATATCTTATATCACAACTTGTTTTTCAAAGAAATGCCAATTTAGAATAGAAAAATTCACCCTCGTGAGACTGCGTACCTGCTGTGCTGATAGTGGCAGTGGGAGTAGTTGACATCACTGTCACGTTCTCTGTAGGACTGCTGGGGATGGCCAAAGCATCTGTGTGAACCAACATAGGCAGGCCACAGTACACTATAACATTCCACATTGAAGGCAAAAATAAAATAAATAAAATTATGATTAAAATTTTATGAAAACCGTAAATTTTGCTGCTTGCTAAATTCTACAATTTTTTTTAGAAAATCAACGCTACCTGTTATTTTTCTACCATCAAACCATATTGTCTTTACTCATAAGAGATCCTAACAATGTGCAAAGCACAGGTGCATCAAACCATCAAAAGACTTCTATTTGACCCGTTTCCTAAACATTTTTCCCAACTGTGCACACTGGTAAGTTTATGATGGGATATTTGGTTCCTAAGCTAATTATAAGCATCTTAGAGAAATGCATTTTGAAAATGCTATATAAGACATAAGACGCGCGCACTAGATTTTTCACTGGCCGCCCATCTCCAGGCCTCTCCACGCCTCATGCCTTTCGTAGATCAATCTGATGCATTCAGCCTGTCTGGTAAACATGTTTCTATGTCTCACACTTCACACACTAGCAAGACATTAATCTTACAGCAAAAACAAAACTTGTGTGCACTAAACCAGTTACAGACTGGGCCTGATTGAAATAATAAGGCCCTAAAAAGTAGGTGTCATTATGTGCTGTAACAACAATGTAAATACCTCGGTACTGCTGGAGAATGTTGCCGCTGTGTTTGTCTGTGAAGTAAGCGACAAATTGCATAAGACACAGGGTGAATATAATGACAGCGCCCGCGATGGCCGTTACTAAAGTAGCGATGAACAACCTACAAACATGAACCAAGTGTGAGCGACATCACCAACGCCATCAATAACTTGCACGGCAATAACTTGTACATGAGGACACAACACCATTATCAAGCAGTTTAATTAAAATAAAATTGACAGAGTGCATAGGTCAGAATGACGACAGATCCAAAACAGCACAACCAAAATAGTGACATCCAAAAATGTGCTAGATTCAAACTGGTGATTAACCAAACATTCAATAGGCCACGAAACTGAGGCCATCAGTGATGATGTGACAGACCATAGAGGATGACACTGACCGATAGTTGCGATCACCAACACAGTTGTTGAGCCATTTGCAGTGATGGTCAAAAGTGGACACACACTTGTTGCAGGCACTGCAGTGCTTGGACTTGGCACCACTGAAAGCAGACATGTACACGACCAACTGAAGGATTGACACAGACTTGTAAGTTACGTTGCATTTGCACACAACGTCATGCAGCCATAATTTTTTCATCTCAGCTGGGTTGATCAATCTGATTCTTTATCACACCTAAATCCTCAGAAACCGGAGGTCAGAGGTGCATCAAAAATAGTTAGGCAAACTCGAAATTGATATACAAAGCTAAAGTTGTCAACAGACAGTTGAATATGCTAGGGAGCCAGGGAGCCACAACATGTATTTTATACTGCATATCTAAATCTATAAAATAAAAATTCTTGGATACTCTTGAGGTCACATTCTTTGGTCACAAGGGGCATGCCAATAGGCCCATAAGGGCATGCCAGTGTGGCAGGGTATCTTTCCCTCTGGACATCTCTTCTAGGGGGAAGATACTCTAGGGGGAAGATACTCCAGGGGGAAGATACCCTAGGGTATCTTCCCGGAATATCTCCCCCGAGGGGGTGTTTTATATCTTCCCCCCACCCTGGATATCTTACCCCTCTTTTATAAATGTGCAAGAAAGTTTATGATTAGCAAATATGAGTCAGAAAAAGAAATTGTGTATGTTTATATTTATTACGTTATAAATTTACAAACGAATGAATGACATGAAGTGATTCCTGAGTTAATCATGATAAGTCTCTCATCGAGGCACTGAGTTAATCATGATCTGCCACCTCAACAACAAAACACACAGTTGTTTTCTCAAGACACTGAGTTAATCATGGTCAGCTGCCTCATCAACAAGCAGCTCTCTTCTTGAGGCACTGAGGTGTCTAATTCTCGGAGCTGTTGCTCAGCATGGTAACACCCCATTGTTATCAATACAAGTTTCAAGGACTTGCCTCTGTTTATTGGCTTAGGCATGTTGCCACTGTGTCCTCCCAGTATAGTTTATTAACCTTTGATTTATTTTGTTGGGTAACCACACACAATACACAATAACTAAATCCTGTCACCCACTTCACAGAAAAAAAAATTTTTGATCCCAAGCCTTTCAAAATGTCCAGTCACCTATTCAAAGACGTCTACAAGCATCATATCATCAGCATCAGTTTGGAGCCAAACAAAGTATCTGCCATCTGCACCACTCAGTGTTTCATAGACAACATAGATGGCATTTTAAAATATATTTGTACTCAGCAATACCCATTCTGTCTAACTAAGGAGCAGAAGAAAGACTTCAGAAGGAAAGCGAGGAACTTCTCTATGAAAGAATCTACCCTCTATTACCAGTTGAAAGATAAGTCAGGAAATTTGTAAAATTAATTCAAAAGAACTATCTGTCAAAAATTCTATTGCTGTGAACAAGAAATGAGTACATCATGTAATAATAAATATTAGCGCTTTTGAAAATTGCCTGAAAACACTCGCAGCTTATTTATTCAGTAAATCTATCAGTTTACAGCACATTACAACTTCGCCGAGACAAGAGCCAGAAGAAGGTGAGACAGGCCAGGCACTCCTGCCACAGGAGTGCACAATGAAAGTCATCTGCACCTGTCGGGGATTCCTGGCTGCTAAGATGCAGAAGTGTGTCAGGTGCAATCTCTCCTGCTACAGAAAGTGTCTCATTGGTGACACTTGCACTGACTGCCTATAACAGTGCAGCGAAGCTGTATGGAAATTTGTGTGATAAGAGTAGCCACTTAATGCATTAATGTACTCAAGTTTGAAACTTATTTTAAATGTGACTTTTTTTATAATTACAAGTTATTACACAATGGAAGTGGTATAGGTTACCCCATGACTTTATTTACCATGAAATAATATGGGCTGTAGACACTTAGTGTAATATTTTTTACATTTTTTGTGGACATGCAATTTGTGTGATAAGAGTAGACACTTAATGTATTAATGTATTCAAGTTGGTGAATGATTTTGGATGAGATTTTGTTGTGATAATTGCTGGTGATGAAAGACTGATTTTGTGATTTATCGCATATGAACTCTTTTGTGATAATTGTAAGTCATTACATTATGAAATTTATAATAAATATTGATTTAATTGCACTATGCTCTTGATTTTAGTTGTGGGGTAAAATAGTTTGGAGTCAAGACAACTTTGGCATTGGGAGGGGGTAACATATCTATGGTGGGGGGGGAGATATCCTAAAGCATTTTCCCCTTGATGTTATGCCCCAAGAGGCATGTTGATATGCCCCAGCCAAGACATCAGCAGGTTCCTCCAGATGTGAAAGCAGTAGTTTGCTTTATAATAATTATACAATTTTGATAGTGAACAAAGTCTAAACTATTTATAATCAACTGATATATAATTGTCAACGTTGTTGTCAAGACAGACATGTACAGAAAAGAGTATGGACATGTCAGCTGTCAAATCAAGATATGTTGTAAGTTACGGATATGCTCTCTTAGTGTTGCAGAGAATGTTGGATAATAATTTACACTCATCATACCACCCTCAGAAAAATAAAGAATTTTTTTCTAGGACTAAAAATAAAGGAATTTTTTATACGACTAAAAATAAAGGAATTTTTTATAGGACTAAAATAATGGAATTTAAAGGAATATTGATAAAAAATTAGGAATTTTAAGGGATGGGAAAGAGGAAATTCCTTTAAATAAAGGAATGGAATGACAACTGATTTTATAAGTAGAAATATAAATGAATGGACAAATCGTGAATGTATGAACACAAAAGATCACTTACACGTCGACTTCACACAGGTAACAATGCTGATTCTCAATGACGTGTTTGTGTTTCATGCGGTCAAACTTTGGCACTTCTTGTGTCTTCTTTCCTTCCATCTTGTGTATAACGTTTGGGTCAGCCGGGTTGACCGTGCAGGCCAAGAGGTGGACCACAAGGTGGATGACCAGCAGTAACCCCATCACCTAGGTCATAGGTCAAGGAACAACAGCCAAGACACAAAATTTAATGAACTGTTTCAATTAAAAAACCTCCTCAATTGATTTTGCCCATCCCGAATCAGCCGTGTTGAAATTCACATATGTAGTTTGTTAATAATTTAATTGAACAATTAATAAGAGTGCTTACTTTTGTTAAAGTCATCAAAAGAATTTACTTTGATCATTATATTGGGTAACTTTAGAAAATGTAAGTAGCCTGACGTTATAGTATACATATCCAGACCACTTACTGAAATATGTTTTAATTCACTACCAGTACGTGGCAAAACGGATTGTTTTATTAATTAGTTTTAGAATTAAGGGCATTTCTGTATACATTTAATTTGATTTTAGTCCATATTTACACTGAATTATTTTAAGCTTATTTATTAAAATCAATGCTTACACAGTTTTAACTGTAACATTTAATATATTGACTGAGCAAAATTTAATATATTCACTGAGCAAAAGATCTAATTGTGATGGTTCCAATTTTGGCTTTCTGTTCACATTAAACACTGATGGTTAGATTCACTGTTTATAATCACACCCTACAACCAAAGCCTGAGATGCACACATTTATTACATCTAGAATTACATGAGAAACACTAACAAACTTCTAACCTAAATGCTAACTAAAGTCTCCACATACATTGCATTAGTTTTTAGTCTAAGATCTGCTTACATACCGTTATTGAAATAATGTGTCAGCAAGTAAAACAACAATTTAAATTGATATGCTTGTTTTTCTACCTGGAATTATAAGTAGGGTGGGATGAAGAAAGAAATAAATAATTTCACATCATGCTATTGTAGTTGGAGGTGGCATATGCTGTTAGGAACATTCAAAAAGATCTGGTCCAATTTATATCATATTCCAAGTTTGAAGTAAATCTAAACATAACATAAAAATCAGCTATAGAACAAAATGCATTCCATGATTGTTCGAGCTAAACTCTTGATTTAGTGTATATTTTATATAAACACATTTGCTGCCAAAACAAAAGTAGATCACCTAGTGAGCTTTGCAGGATCTGACATTGAATGGCAGAATAATGGACATTGTCAAAGGTGATAGCTGCCCTGTCTACACCCAGCACTAATCTACCATAATCTGGTAATTGCCTGCTTTCAACCAATGTCAAGTCTACAACACTCCTGTGCACATCCAATTCAGATAGTCTGACAACCAGAGGTATTCAAGCAGGCTCATATTAAGACACGCCCCGGAGCAGAATACTAATGTCATGGAACAGTTAATTGGCAGCATATTACATGCCACTATTGTTATGAATTATGTACATACAACTTGTGAAGGGAGTCGTTACACTTTAAAATACAGCATTAACAATCTGTAAATTATATTCCAACACCTGATCTATAAAATGTCACAGTCGGATGCTGTATGTATAAGTATATATCAAACAAGATATGCTCAAACTAGTAACGGACTGGTACAACCAGGGAGCATTTCATAAGCAACCAGGAAATTTCCAAACATACATCTACTTCTGAACGACAGAGCTGATTTATTTCCTCAGATGAAACTGAACACTCTGGGTACAGGCTAACTGTTAGTGTTACATGACCCCTGACACTGCTGTTAGTGTTACATGACCCCCCCACACTGCTGTTAATGTTACACGACCCCCAACACTGCTGTTGGTGTTACATGACTCCCCGACACTGCTGTTAGTGTTACACGACCCCCGACACTGCTGTTGGTATTACACGACCCCCGACACTGCTATTGGCGTTACATGACACCCAACACTGCTGCTGGTGTTACACGACCCCTGACACTGCTGTTCATGTTACATGACCCCCCGACAATAGAAAAAAATATATAATGTCATCTAACATTACTATTCAGCAGAAATGTCATCCAATACTACTAAAGATCATTTAACACTCTTGCCCAGTTCAACATCAGTAGACAATGTACTGTGAATATATTTGACAACAATGCAACACAAACATAATTGCTATGTAACAACTGGTCTTGTCCTGTTTGTTATTTGCTACACTGTACATAACTGATCAACTGGTCACTTCCTCGTTGGTACAAGTGTCCATCTGTTTACTAGTATTTAACAATATGGAGTACATGTCACAGCATGAGTTTGCCAAGTGCTGCAACAGTTAAAGCATAGGATCATTACAGATCAATTGTTACTTCACACGCCATCTGCTTTGGACAGCTGCAGTGAATACACATGCTCCCTGAAGCTATTTGGAAATTAATTGGTTGTTACATCTGACTGGAAACAAAATGGTGGGACAATGGATGTTGGAACAGATTGCTTATTACAGAGAGGGACACACAATCTGTCCCACTATAAGTAGCATATCTAGGATCTCCCAAAGAGGGAGGCGAGGGGGGGGCAAGCTAAATCACCTATTAGTTTACCAGGCTACCTGGTAGTGGCGCAATAGGTTACATGTGGAACATTTTTTATATTTAAGACAAAGGAGGGCCATGGGACAATGCCCCCCAAATATCCCAATGCCCCCCAAATATGTCACCATTCTATGTCCCACCAGAGAGGGTTCCACACCCCAGAAATCACCCAGGACTCAAATGAATTGCAGTAGCTGGACAGTAGGAAGAGAACAAACGCCAAACAAGCAAATGCATTGATGACACTCACAATATTTGTATTGTATTGTATTATTAGTGCTAAATCCACTTGACCTTTGAGGTGTATCACAAGTAGAGGCGCTGAATCTGACTAGGCACATAGACATACATAATTAGGCTAATTTGTATTCATGTATGTTAAACTGCCGGTAAGCGGGTGAATGGTAAAAGGTAGATCATTGAACTGGGTGAGATCAATACATGAGATAATACCAGACTGGACAGTTTAATAATAATACATTTAATTATTGTATTTTAACAACGAATAAAAATTTTAACAACTAGGAACTTGGATATACTCAGACCGACTATAAATTATAATGCTACAATTATTATAAACAACAATGCATTTGGTAACATGAAAGAAACCATTACAATTCAACTGGCAAAGAATAATTTAAAGAAAAAATAAACTAGAAAATAGTCTAACTCTGTTGTAAACGGAAGGTTGTACACATGTACTTGCATGAAGTAGTAACGTTGCAATTAACTATTTATTGAATAGTAGTGTTGAGACTATCTGTACATGGTGTGTGCTGAGATTTCTTGATTAGCATTATGCAGAGATCTATGGACAACCGCAGAGATCATGTCTACACGGAATAGCTGTGTGCAGAGATTACCTACATATTGGATGCAAATTCACCTCACGAAAAATGACATGGTAATTTGATATTTGTGCAGTTTCTGCATTACCTGTTTATTCATGCAAAGATATGGATAATGAAATAACAGTATCCCAAATGTGTACAAATCATGGACATGCAGACACGCACGTGCATGCACACACACCCATTTTTGTCCTTCAAGGTGTTCCCTAACAGGATGCATGTAAACCTTAGTTTTTTTTATCTTACATCTGAAATGCAACAGACAACACAACTGTTTAACTTTACATGAGTCATCCATGACATAAGATTGCATGCAAAGGTTATATCCAGGTTGTGATAACATCATTTATCTTCTTTGACTATGACACAGGAGGCAGATAACCACTCCACTATGAATCTCAATGCGCCCATAGGTGGCTGAAAAATTGCATTTACACTATCAATATTCCCAGTAATATTATTATTATGTCTAAGTAAAGATCATCACCAAACATTCTTATTGTCTACATGATCCATTCCGAGTGATCTGAACTATTTGTCAAAGAGCTTGAACAAAAGGATACAGTGTAGCCGACTATCTGGCCTGGTTGCAGGAGCCCAGGCACTACAGTACTGAAGTAGAAGACGGCGAGGTAGATAAGGCATCCCCACGCGATCGGCTGGAAGGGGTGAGGAGGCCATGACCAGCCATTGTAGCGACTTCGTCCTGACATGCTGCTGCTGTTGTTGTTGCTGGTGGCACCCATCTGAAACTAATCTCTATAGGGTCATTCCATGTCAAATCAACCAATTTTCAGGAAATAGAAGTCTGTGAATCAGAATTTCCTTCAATTTTAACCAATGACTGATGATTGGTTATATATGTGTGAGCACTTCTGCAAAAAATGCTAAGCACAGAAACTACAGGCAATTTTCCCTATTATATGTTATATTAATGTGAAAAAGGGTCCGTAAGCACCCAAAATCACATCCAGTATTTGGACCTTTTCTCAGGTGCCTCCAACTTGAGAAGGTTACTAGCTACATACTTCAAATATTGTCCTGCTGAAGGTGGCATTCTATCAACTTTATAGATTCCATGGAGATATTTATACATTTCAATCATGTCTCCTCTTGCTCTTCTATAGTAGAGGCTTGGGAGCTTAAGCGCCCTAGCTGAGCCTGTCACCATATTCGAGGTTCTTCAGTTCTGGGACTAGCTTCGTTGTTCGTCGGTGAATGTCCTCAATCATCTGTTTGTCTCTCTTGAGTGTTGGGGCCCAGACTACATTGCCATATTCTAGAACAGGTTTGACCAGGCTCGTGTATAGATTTTTCATGGTTGGTCCATCCAGGTATGTAAATGATCTTCTTATAAGGCCTAGCGTTTTGTTGGCTTTGTTTGCTACCATCTCCACTTGCTGATCAAAATTTAAATTATAGTCTATTTGCACCACCAAGTCTCTCATTTGTGGTCTCCCCCAGGGTGGTATCTTTTCCACCACTGGTTATAGTATAGTCGTAGTGGTGGTTGTCATCCGCAAATTTCAGTACGTTGCTTGTTATATTATCATCCAAGTCATTTATATATATATAATAAAGGTCCTAATACTGATCCTTGTGGTACCCAACTATTTTGTAAGAGTGTCCTTCTCTAGAGTTAGTGAGTATATCACTGGTTGTTTTCCTGCGTAGGAGATTTTACTTCCCCTGCCCGGCCGCTGGCATAGTGACAGTCATAGACAACAGATAGAAGGAACCAACGGCTTTTACTGCCTCTTCCGAAAGACACAGGCAAGACATAGTAATAAAATAAACTCTTCTGGGTTCCTGGTGCAGTGGTGGTGTCACCTTTAATTTATTTCAATTGCCAATGTTCTATCATGACATTTCATTTTTTAAGTACCTAGTCCTAGTCTTAGACTTAGTTGTATACGCAAAAAACCAAGACCGAAGTTGCAACACACAAGTGACATTGCACGGCGACACACAACACTCATATTCCATACTATTACACGCATGATCGTGCCAAATCAATTCGACTTCTAGTGTCAGTGACCGTAAAAGCGCGCAGCCACACGACAGCATTACGAAGCCTGTGTCAGTGTATGATTGTTGTAACAGTTTGCCATTTTTGATTTGTCGTACCAGCTGAGCCTGAGCCAGCGATATTCAACGCCTGACCACACTTACCTTCCCCGAGCCCCTTGGCCGACTTGACCGTTCGGTATCCAGCTTATATCTTTAATGCCATTTCAATACATAACCCGATGCTAACCACGGGCCATTACACGTTCTGACTAAATTTCGAGCCACGCTCCTCGCACTGGCCGCCATAATCAACGTGGGCGTGTCACCTGTCTACTCGTCCGCCTCATAAAAATAGTTCACGGACCAGAGTTCTCAACCTTCACCTGTGCAAATAGAAATGAGCGGCAACAAAAACTAGTTTGAAACTAAATAAAATCAAGTTAACATACAAGTTCTAGCGATTGTTTTATTAAATAAATTGTTAAGAATCATCCGCTTTTGCAGCTGTTAAGTGTTACCATAGTTACAGTCAACGACACTAGTGTCATCTAACGGATACATTAGAATTGCTTGTTTGGATTTTGGAGTGCGTGAGTTAGTGGCACAATAGTGCGTGAGTACGTAGAGTGAAGACGAAAACGTAGTATAAAGACGAAAACGTAGTACACGCTTTCGTCTTCACTCTACGTACGCCACTCGCACGCACGCCACTCGCACGCACGCACGCACGCACGCACGGGCGCATGCATGAAAGGATGAGAAGAATAAGGAGAATTATGAGAAGAAAGACAATAAAGAGAAAATGAAGGACAAGAAGAAGAGGGGGATAAGAAGAATGATAATTTTGGAGATGGGTTTAGGATGAGATGAATTAGGAGAAGGAGAAGAAAAAGGAGAACAAGAAGGAAGATAAGAAGGAGGAGGAAGAGGAGAAGAAGGCGGAGGAATAGACTAAGGATGAGAAGAAGGAAAATGGAGAAAAAGAAGGAGGAGGTGGAGAAAAAGAAGAGAATGAAAATGAGAAGAAGAACAACAATTAGAATGGGGGTCAGATAAATAAGGAGAAGGAGGAGAAGAAAAAGAGAAGGACAAGAAGGAGGATAAGGAGGAGGATGAGAAGATTAAGAAGAAGAAGAGGAGGAGGATAAGAAGAATGGGGAAGAGAGGAATAAGGATAAGGAGAAAAAAGAAGGAGAAGGAGAAGAAGAAGAAGGCACTGAGAAGAAGAAGGAGAAGAAGAAAGGGGAGAAAATGAGGAGGAGGAGGAGGAGGAGAAAAAGAAGGAGAAAAAGAGGTGGAGGACGAGAGCAAGAAGGAGATTAAAAGAAGAATGAGAAGAGGAGAAGAAAAAGGAGAAGAAGGAGAAGTAGGAGGAGGAGAAGAAGAAGGAAACTAAAGAGAGAATGAATGAGAAGAAGAGAAGGAGGATAAGAAGAATGACGATGAGATTAATTAGAAGGATGAGAAGAATAAGATAGAGAAGAATGGGAGAAGGAGGATGTGAACAAGAAGGAGGATACGGAGAAGAAGGAGAAGAGAAGGAGGATAAGAAGAATCAGGATGAGTG
This sequence comes from Lamellibrachia satsuma, assembly GCA_033239005.1. Classification (NCBI taxonomy): domain Eukaryota; kingdom Metazoa; phylum Annelida; class Polychaeta; order Sabellida; family Siboglinidae; genus Lamellibrachia; species Lamellibrachia satsuma. The sequence goes on along the minus strand of BSQZ01000012.1, from coordinate 11,456,588 downwards.
GAGGAGAGGAATGAGGAGACACAGAAGGAGGAGAAGGGGGTACAGACAAGAAGGAGAATAAAGGGTAATCAAACCCATTTACCCAGGCTCTGTGATGTGGCGCCAATCGTTCCCCTATATATATATAGGGGCACTGACCACAGTGAGAATGCATCACAAAACATAGACAAAGAGTCCCTACAAAAAAAAATATTGTGCAGTTTGGGTGTATTAGTGAGAGCAGAAATTGTGTGAATGAGTGAGTGTAAGTGATGTTTGTGTGCACAATAGCATCTGAGCTTTGAAATGATGCCATTTGTTAATTGGTATACCTGTTGCGTAAGGACACAGTGACCATCAAGCAAGATGTACTCATATTTTGAAAACCGGTGAATTTCATTGCAGAAATGCAGGGGTGTCATACATTGAAGCAATTTGTACGTAAAGGAGGTACGTCATTTTCACGAATTTCACACACCAGGTGTCTTAGTGGGTCTGTCGTGTGCTGCGAAAAAAAATTGTAGGATAAACTTTCAATGTAGGCGCAAGGACATTATAATGGTCGTCAATGGGAAAAGTGACTGTGGTCCGTGCATCCGAAACGATGGTGGAATAGCGTGAAAGAACTTGTAGGGGTAAAGGTCAACTGTGACAATCTACAAGGTCTTGCTAACACACACTGTTCAGGAAACTTCAGTATTCTAGCAAACGAAATAAGTGACTTATTTGAGTCTGTGACCAAAGACTTCCCACACTCTTACCCGTTGATGATTTCTTACCTCCGGGAGCCGACACGACGGTCCCAGATGCCTACATCATCAACGTCGATAAAGTAGCCATATCACTATCACGAATTAAAACATACAAAGCAACCGGCCCGGACGAGATACCCAACTGAATCTTGCATGACTACACCGCCATCATCGCTCCTCCCGTCTGCGCGATATTCAACAGCAGTTTACGGGAAGGAACCATGCTTGCCCTGTGGAAATGCGCTGACGTTCGACCAGTGCCTAAAATTCGACCACCAGCGCTAATTGAGAAAGACCTGCGCCCAATATTTCTCACGCCAGTTTTATCGAAGTGCTTGGAGAAATTCATGTGCACGTGGATAACGGACATTACCATGGAACAGATTGATCCTCAGCAATATGGATCAATCAAAGGAACATCAACCGTATACGCACTGGTCGAGCTTGTACACAAGTGGAAATACGCGGTCGAGAACCCTGGAACCATAATACGAATACTTCTCGTTGATTTCAGCAAAGCGTTTGACCGAGTCGACCGTCACATTTTAATGACGAAATGTGCATCACTCGGACTTCCAACTTTTATCACCAAATGGCTGACATCCTTCCTGTGTCAACGCAAACAGAGGGTAAAGATCGGGAGTGTGAAATCAGAGTACAGCAGTGTCAATGCAGGTGTCCCACAAGGCACACTATTTGTACTAATCGGCTTCCTACACCATATTAATGATCTGCAAACAGTATGCGAACATATAAAATATGTCGACGATTGCACAATATGGGAAGCTTCTTCATCCTCCGGAATGGACAGCTCACTCCAAGTAGCAACAGACGAAGTCGGGCAATGGACAGCGAGTAACAAAATGGCGCTGAACTACGACAAGACGAAAGAACTGCGGATGTGTTTCAAGAAATCAACTCCGGACATTGCACTGCTAACCATCGACGGTAGACCAATCCAACAAGTTAACAGCACTCGTCTACTAGGTGTGACTCTATCTGAAGATCTGAAGTGGCAATCACACATAGACGAAATCACTACAAAAGCATCGCAACGTCTATATTTCATCCTCCTTCTCAAAAGAGCCGGCATTGACCCTCACCACCTCATCAACATATACACTTCAATCGTCCGATCGGTATTGGAGTACGCATGCCAAGTGCGGCACACGAGCCTTACAGAAAAGCAAACAAGACAGATAGAATACATCCAGAGACGGGCAATGCGGATCATCTTCCAAGATAAGTCGTACACCGAAGCCATCACCGCAGCCAATCTACCAACGCTGTCAGACCGGAGGGAGAAGTTATGTAGAACACTATTCAAAAGCATGCAACAATCTACACATAAATTACACCATCTTTTGCCTCCCCTCCGGGAAACTCCGTATACAACTCGAAACACGAGGACTTACTGTGTGCCGCGTTGCAGATTTCAGAACCCCCTTATACCATATGCTTTAAGACACTGGCAGTAATCATGAACTCATTTATAAATTAATTTCTTTTTACATAATAGTAGTAGGCCATATAATTTATTTTACTATAGTATTGCCTGTTTGAAGTTTTAATTTATGATTATATCCTTCATATTTACCTTGTTTATTTACAAACATAACTTTAAACATGATGTACATGCACCTTTTAAATTTTTTATATTTTAAGTCATATTTTGTCTTAATTAATTTATTATCATTGGTTGTTTTACAGTGCCAATTGTATAATTCAACTGCTATAGTTGCCATTTGAATAAAATTATTATTATTATTATTATTATTATTACTAGAACGATAAGCCAGCTAACTGGCGGGAAGCATGCGTGGACCACCGGCCGGCTGGCATTTCACTGAATGGCAGAAACACTTCCAGCCACTGTCATAACACAGGGTGGTACTGTTTGTAAACGTAAGTCGAATTTTTTTTAAAATATAAGTCTAGCATGTGAAAGTATATAACTTGAACATCTGGAACCGGTTTCATGAGACGACGTAAGTTTACAACTTACGAAGATTAATATTGGGCGTAACTAAGATCGACCCACGGTACTGGCGTACTGGCATAGTTTTCCACCGGTTTCATGAGACAACTTTCGCGTTGTCGTAACTACGTCGACGCAGAATTGACCTAGTTAGGTCAGTTGGTTAGGTCACAGAGAACCGCCATAGACGATGCAGTGTTTCAATATTCAAACATGGTCATCAAATGTATTTCACAACGATAAATGTATTACCTATAGAATATTTAAAGAAGTATTCGAGTATGAATCATACTAGACTAATATGTTTTAATGGGGTCCATGCATTCATGTATGTATATGGGGTGATATTCTGATTTGACCACTTGCACTCATTAGCTGATAGATGTAGAGAACACTTAAGAAAGTTAAGTTTATATTATGTTTAGTGGTGCTACTGTTACAGTTAATATGTTATGAAATTTGATATACAAGATGCATGGATAGATTGTACATGTATTAAGGTATTAGGTAACTGTCCCTACAGTTAAGCCAAGATCAGGTTGGTGCCCTCTCTCCCTTTGAAGTTGCAATAATTAATTGCTGTAGGGGGTGGCAAGGAGTGGACTGATCTTGACAATTCCCTAGAGACCTGTGCATTGAGCAGTGTTCTATACTTGTTTGTAATCAACAATGATGAACAGCTAGGCTAGTCAGGCAATGCCTTGCAGATGTGAAACTGACAACATTGTTGATTGTTGAGTTTATGCTATTATGAGTTTATAGATGTAGAGTACTAGTACTACATTAATACTATGGTTGGAACTGTGGTACTTAATATATGTTGATGTATCATCTTATCTTACACTGGACACTATGATATGCAAATAGCTGACTTGTCTCTGTTTGTATTTGTACAGACTAATACAAGTCCTGGTCCACTCGCGATTGTGGCCAGTCGTCTTTAATACATTCTTTATTACCGTGTATTACAGTCTTTTATAACATCTTTTCTTTCATCTTTTATTTTTGGTCTTAGCGTTTGTATTAATTCTGCTCTTTCTTTTGGTTGTGTTTTGAACTTTTGGCTGACATTTTGTATTTTACTGTAATACTGAAGTTAGATCAGGAGTGTAAATTGTATAATTTTAGAAGTTTAGCTGTAATAAACGCAATTTTTTCCTTACAAACTTACCTTGCAGTGGTATATTCTTAATTTAGGCATAAGCGTAGGGGAGACCGGGGCTAGTCCGCCCATGGGGCAAGTCCGCCAACCAGCTTTTATTCCGTGCCTTTTCATGACTTCATGACATGACTTCATGATTTCGGTCACAAGTCACGTGATCATCAAACTACATGCAGCGGGAAACTGGCGTCCACGCGTTGCTGCCTGGAAAGTCGATTGCAATGCCAACGCTCTGTACCTGTGGTCTCTGATGCAAAACATACCGACAGGATGGTACACGTGTCGTCGCGAGGAAAACGAATTTAGCTCGGAATCGGCGCAACGGCATTGTCAGGTGGCCGTGGAATGGTTGACGTGGGAAGCCGAAAGGACCGACCTTAAAACACCAAGTCAACGGTAGAGAGGAGAGGATAGGTAGATATCGCATGGACGGATGGTGCAGCGAAATGCGGATGGCATCTTTCCCCGTGCGATGGAAGACGACGCAACATTGGATCTTGGCCGACGTGCGAGCCGGTACTCTGTTCGGAATAATCGAGTTCGACATTCCCGTACCGGAAGAATTGCGCGCGCGGTTCGCCGAGATGCAGCCCGTGTTCAAGAACATCGCCCTGACTCGTGACGATCTCGGTCCGTTCATGCGTCGGTACGCCGAAGATCACGACATCTTGACGCGTCCGCGATGCATGCTCGTGAGTAGTTTTTGTGGCGATGAGATCCTGCTCGGCACGCCACTCCTGCGATGGTGTCTGGGCCACGGACTAGGTCATCGAGTACGATCCGACTCGGTGCCCACTGCCCGACGAGACGGTGATGCCTACCCTCACAAAACCATTATCGCGGATACGATGAAACTGCTAGGACATTCGGGATACGGAAAGACCATCACCAACGTGGACCGACATCGCGACGTGAAATACTGCATGGAGGTTGGAGCGTCGAGCATGATCAACGATCGTCGATCCCGTCAACTCGACGTCGTCGTCAACAACGCGTACGAGATCGAGATGTACAAGAGACCAGTGACGTACGACTTGCCCATACGCGTAGGTTTTTCGTCATGCAGTACGCCAAATTGCGCGCGTTGGAGTTCTGCTACGACTTCGTCGACAGGTGCCTGGAACGACCTATATTCGAGTACTGCGAGATGGATACGGATAGTGCCTGTTTTGCCTTGGCAGGTGATTCCGTCGACGATCTCGTGACCCCGTAACTACGATAGCATTACTTCCGACACCGTGCCGAATGGCTCCCGCCCGAGTGTTGCACCGATCACGCGAAAGAGTACGTGCGTTGTCGACTGGCCGGTCGTTCGTGGTCCGGCGCCCAACCGTGCTGCGTCGAGCGCAAAGCGTACGACAAGAGGATGCCCGGTCTGTTCAAAGTGGAGTGGCGCGGCGACGGATTCGACGGATTGTGCAGCAAGACGTACTACTGTTTCGGAGCCACTGACAAGTACAGCACGCTAGGTCTAAGGAAACGTCACAACGAGATCGACAAGGACGCATTCCTCGACGTGCTCACCAATCGGAGGAGCGGTAGCGAAACGAATCTCGGGTTCCGCGTCAACCACTCGTCCGGGTTGACGTACGTGCAGGACGAGCCGAGGACGGGTTGAGCACCACTTCTGTGAACGCGTGAAAAAAAGGAGTGCGTCGGTAGTCGCGATCAGACAGTGTCATGGACGCGTGATGGAAGCATCCCTTCACGCGCGTCGTCGCCGGACCGACAGGGTGCGGTAATACCACGTTCGTGACGTGTCTGTTGAATGGCAATCCACTTACGCGACGATGAACCTACCCTACTTACCGTTCAACGAAGGCTTGCCGAACGTGTCCTTGTTCGAAGCGTAGACGAGGAACATCGTCGTCATATACGATCTGATGACGGAAACGGGTGGACGAGTGACGACCTTGTTCACCAAAAAGTGTCATAACAGAAACATGTCCGTCCACTACCTCGTGCAGAACCTAAAACTTCTGTAACTACAAACATCTGTGTATGTAGCTACAGACCTACCTCTCTTTTACCGCTATTTAGTAAAGTGTTTGAGAAAGTGGAGTTTTACTTATTGTATAACCATGTGCGTAACATAATTTCGGGCAGCCAACACGGATCTGTGAAGTGTAGAAGCACAGTATCTAACGTAGCTTGTTACTTGGACCCCATGTCTGAATCCGTTGACAACATTCAGTGTGCCATACACTGTTAATTCACAAGCTTAAATCATATGGGTATTCTGGGCAATGCATACAATGGTTGCAGCCCTACCTTCTCAACCGAAAACAACGTTTGGTACTCGATCGAAGGCAGAGCATCTGACTGGAAGCCGGTGTTGTCCGGTGTACCACAAGGTTCACAAATTGGCCCACTTCTGTTTATCGTGTATATTATTGACCGCACTAATCATGTTCATTAATGTGAACTATCACTCTATGCTTATGATTCCAAACTGTTTAGAGAAATTTTGTCGGTGACCGATTGTCAGTTGGTGCAGAAGTGTCTGGACAGTGTGTCCTTCTGGTGTGAAACCTGGCACCTCAAACTTAATGCAGACAAAATTGTAATGCATAATGCTTTGAGATCCTTGTATATACAGGCCTGTATCTCTAGTCAGAGGCCAGTTGGAGTATTCCAGTGGTATTTGGAATCAGTGGCAACGATCTTTTATCGATAAAATCGAATGAGTTAAAAAAAAATGCTTATAAATCCCAAATGCAGTATTCCACTGACAATTATCCTGCGCTTTGCCATCAATTTAGACTACCGTTCCTTCAACATCGTAGGCAAGTTGCAGATCTGATCTTTCTACATAAGTGTGTGCACTCTCATCTAGATTCATCTTATCTGGTCGGAAATATCCGATATCATTGTCCTTCGATATCTCCACAAAACCACTCCTTTCAGAATTTCCAATAGCAGAATCAACATTAGGAAATACTCAATTTTAAATAGATGTATGACTACTTTCAACACATTGTATTTAACTGAACCCACTTGTGATATATTTGTATGAGCCAATACCTGCATATCTATAATTCAAAAACATTTTTATGCATAATAAAGTTAACAAAATAAAACTTCCCTGGACGTACGAGACAACGTTGGACAACTAGAAGACGGTGCTGGAAATATAATATCACAAGGTTTTTTAATGGCGGAAGATCTAAATGGATACTTCAGTTCAGTGTTTACCACAGAGGATATTAGTTCATTACCAGTTCTAGATGCTAAATTTCAGGAGGTTAAATCGGACTATTTAGGGCAGTAATTGTAACTTCAGAAATGATAGCTAAGAATATAAAGGCAACGAAGGACAGTAAATCACATGAAGTGGATGGAATTCCTCCAAAACTACTAATGGAAACAGTAGAACAAATTAGAATATCACTTTCAAGAGTGTTCAACTTGTCATTAAAAGAAGGAGTGGTTCCTTTTAAATGGAAAGAAGCAAACATCATGCCATTATTTAAAAAAAGGTTCGAGATATAAGTAAGAGAATTACAGACCAGTGAGTTTAACATCAATGATTTGTAAATTATTACAAAGGTTAGTTAAAGACCGTAATTATGGTTAACTTCCTTGTTAGGAATACATTATTAAATCCATCTCAACATGGATTCCCAAAAGTGAGGTCATGCTTAAAAGATATGTTGTGTTTGTTTGGAAGAAATCACTAAGTGGATAGATGAGGGATCACCAGGTTTCAAACTGGAAATCAGTTTTACCACAAGGATCAATATTAGGACCTTTAATATTCTTAATTTTATATCAATGAGTTGGACGATAATATAACAAGCAATGTACTGAAATGTGCGGATGACAAAAAAAGTGCTTAGAAGAGTTAACACAGATGGTGGTAAACGACATTTACAAAACGATCTAGACTAATTAGTTAAATGGTCTTAGAAATGGCAGATGTTACTAAATTTTGGGAAATGTAAATAATTACGTACAAGAACTTTAAAATGGGAGATACTGTTCTAGGTACTACGGTAAAAGAAAATGACTTAGGAACTGCTTATAAATTATGAACAGTAAATGCTGATATGAAAGTTCCAGAGCAGAGTGGTATTGCAGCTTCAAAGGGTAATCAAATTCTTCGATTGATTAGGAGAAATATAATATGCAAGGAAAAAAGCTAATTATACCTCTGTATAAAGCAATAGTTAGGCCTCATTTAGAGTACTGTTAGTTAGGCCTCATTTAGAGTACTGTATAAGAGCTTGGCGACCATATCGTAAGGACATAGATACGCTTGAACTAATACAGAAAAGAGCAACTAAAATGATTCCAGAACTAAGAGACCTTAGTTATGAAGAACGACTGAAAGAATGTGGTTTAACCACATAATGTGGTTTAAACTTTTTTAATTTTATATAACTTGTTCATTAATTTATTGTCCTCTGTGAGAACGAGTGCTTCCTGATATCCAATCCATATTGGTTCTTTATCAATTTTACTTTATGTCCTCTAATTCTACTATCGTTCTTGAGTGAGAAAAAAAATATTTCTATCAATATTTTCATACCCATTAAATATTTAAAAATTTAATATATATATATATATATATATATATATATATATATATATATATATATATATATATATATATATATATATATATATATATATATATATATATATATATATATATATATATATATATATATATATATATATATATATATATATATACATACATACATGCATGCATACATGTAATAATAATAATATTATGTATTGTGTTGCTGAGCTATAATAAACGGTAAAAGTAACTGTAAAAACTGTAACAAGAGCCACTACATTTCACCCGATTATGTTATCGTTTGAGTGTATATTCAGAGTTGGTAGTAACGCTGGAAAATGGAGAAAACAGCGAGTTTGTATAAACGCGGGACGCCAACCAGCCCACTAGAAAGGCTACAGTACGTAGATCCGCAGAAACCGCGAGACATGCGCGAGGGTTGCCGATGATGTCATGTTATAGGCTTCATAGCAGTGACTGTGCGTCAACGACCTCGACGGTCATCGCCGCTCATTCACCTTGTGTAAACCTTACCTTAGCGGGCCGCGCTCGCTATATAGTCGCGGCTGAGCGACGTGGAGCGTCAGTTCACTCGCAGTGAATCGTTGTACTCGATACTCAACCATTCTCTCCTACGTTCGCGGTCTGTCGCTCGCTCGCATAATCATGGGCAAATTCCAGAGGGTTCTCGTACTCGAGGTGGAGATGGCCAAGGACAAGAATGCGGCGACGCCCGGGGGTAAGTACAGGAAGGATACCCCGTGGCTAGTGGAGGCGTTCAAGAAGAAGGGGGTCAAGTCCGAGGCGCTGTTCGTGACGAACAAGGACACGGCCGAGAGTCTGCTGGCGAAGTATCCGGACACGGCTTTCCTCGGCCGAGTGAATCCGATGGATTACCCGGTGCTGTCTCTGGACGAGTACGTTGCCATGCTGGACGGACTCAACAAGAAGGGCTGCCTCCTCGGCCCGCTGCCCGAACACATGGACCGACTCGGCAGCAAGATGATCCTGTACGAGCTGAAGGACTCTGCGATGGGAGACCGGGAGGTGCGCCTGCACATGTTGGCCGATCTGAGGATAAACAAGGGAGAGCTCGAGAAGATCATCCCGAAGGGCGGCGAGCCGAGGGTGCTGAAGATGATGCGCGGCTCGACGGGGCTCGGCGTCTGGAAGCTGGAGAACAAGGGTGACAACGAGATCGCCATGACCGACGCCTACACTTCGACGACGGAGGTGTTGCCTCGTGACCAGATCCTTGTCAAGTTCTGCGAACTGTCTCAGGAAGACGCCATCAGCATGTCCTTCCTTCCCCTCATCAAGGACGGCGAGTTCCGCTTCCTCATGAGCAAACACAAGGTATGTAGCATCACGAATACACCCGTCTGTGTATATAAGTACGTATTGTTATTTAATAAGTCTACGTTGAACGGTTATCGACAACGCTGTAACACTGAAATACCTCACAAAAGGTGAAGCTTTCGTGAGTGGTATAACTAAAAACTTTTTTCGATCTTTAGTCTTAAAATATTCCCTGTCCAGTCGAACTATTTTTCGTTAGTGTGTTAGTTTTGCAATAACAGCAGAATCCGTCATCAATGCCAAAAGCTGGAAAAAAACTAGATATGCAGGAGGGGGCTAAACTACTGTTGAACCGCTCAAATTTAAGCTACTTTTTTATTTTCCAAAAGCATTTTATCTCGATTCTTATCAACTGTGTATTTCAACGCATTGTGGTTTCTCACCACCGTTTTCTACAACGTGGTATTGCACATTGTTTTATTCGAAGTGATGTAACATGTGGCGTGTATAACGATAACGCCCCGTCCACGTGGTCACCCACGTTGTGTCGTTGGTTCCTGTTTTGACGTCACGGTCTCGCTGCTGTAGATCTTGGAGGTGGTGCACAAGAAGCCGGTCGACGAGACGGCCTTTACTGCGACGCTGCGTAGCGGGGCTATCTACAACATCCTCGACCTCACGGAGCACAAGAAGATGGTTGATGCCGTCGAGGCGTGGTCGAACAGTATCAAGAAGATCATGAACATCGACGACGTGCCGTACTGGTGGTCGGTCGACTGCATCGAGGCCGAGGGCGCACCGACTGGCGACCAGATCCAAAGCAGCAACCCGTCACGCCATCTGCTGCTAAGCGAGATCAATTGCAGCTGTCTCGGTCTCGTCGCTGATACGTCGGAGGAGGCGAAGCAGAAGGGAATGAAGTTCGCCGAAATGATCGCCGATATCGTCCTACAGTAGAACGATCCAAACCGCTGTAAAAAGAGTCTTCCGTCTGAAGTGGCCCATGCATCATGGATGAGTCGTCTAACTCGGATGCCCAGTTGCGTGGTGACTACGTGTAGATAGTGCCCCTACAAGTTCAGTCCGTGTATTCGTCTGGCTAGCATGTGTAATGCTAGACGTCTGAAGACGGGCCTATTACTTAGGGTAGTAGTCAACTGTAATCGCGTCTATTCAGCTATCTCTGATTTTTGTGATCGGGGCGGTCAGATTGTTGAATCTCGTACTAGCCAGGCCAATGACACCGAGTGTTGTCATTCACGATACGCAAACACAGACTAAGGTCACCTTGCATTTAAATTAAATGGAAAGGATATTAAAGACGCGAATAGTGTAAAATAATTGGGTCATATTATGATATAATGCATCCGTGTCGTCAGTTGTATGCCCGTTGTAATGCTCTACCAGGTACTTAGGAAATGTGTGCACAGATGATGTCAAGATCAAGCTGTTTAGTACATTTTGCTCATGTATGTATACAGCTCAATTGTGGTGGAATCATTCTGTATATAGCATCCACATATTACATGTATGTTACAAAAATGTGTTTAGTCGACTACTCAGACTACCCAAATACTGTAGTGCATCAGGTATGTTTGCGGAGAGACTGATTCCTGACTGTAAAGCAGTCATGCGAAACCTTGTATATAAATTCATGTCACGTTAAGATAAATCTAGAAACAAACTGATAATTGTGGTAATTGGTACTGACATGGAAATAAAAGATACGGAGGTAATGGGTAAAATCACTTGATGCACATAACGACCTTGTGTAATCGTACAGTATGTATGTTTTGTTTCACCTGTTGTTTTTACATTATTTTGTGAACTGCTGTGCATGAATATATGGACCTATATATGTATCATTATGTGTATTTGTCTCTGAATTAAAGAATTTAATTGAATTTGTCGTCATCCTAGCTCAACCCTAACCCCAACTGGGTCACGCGTACATGATCACCGTCAGTTTTCCGAGACAGGCAATGTCACGTCAGCTTTCCGATTCAACAACTCGGGCTAATTAGCAGACACGTCGTCTGGCCCCGCACGCTGAGGGGGCGTGGCCTGTTTATCGATCCATTAGATAACGTGTTCTGCACGTCGAAGTCTGTGTTGTTATGCAATACTTGACACGTGTTCTTCCGTTGCCGTGCTACTGCTATGTCTAGCTAGTTTGTCACTTTGATTAACCCTCATTTAGGGTACAGCTTTCCTGTCTGTGTACTATTCCAAGAATTGCCGTGCGTTGTATATACTATACGTGTTCAACATAATAGTTGATGTTCTTCATCTACTATGCAAAGCTGGCCAACAGCCTGTGATGTACTGTAAACAAATAATTAAACACTTTAACGCTTTTTAAAAAACACCTTTCAGACACACTTAGAGACCACAGTCAAGACCGTTTCTTAAAAAACATTTCGTTTATTTAAAAACACATACAAAACATGGTGCTTAGAATAAAACACCAATTTAAAACGCTTTATATTAACACCATTTTAAATAAAGCACATAATAAAAACAGTACTAATTAACATTGTGTTTTTAAAATAAAACACCAGGTGTTGCTTTAAAGGAAAAACACTATTTGGTGTTTTTACCGGAAAAGGTGTTTATATATAAACACCCTTTTCTAAGTGCGTCTGACAGAAATACACAAAACAGCGTTTTTCTTTAAAAGCAACAAGTTTTTATTTAAAAAGCTAAACGTGATATTTTATCAGCACATTGTAATCAATGTGTTAAAACGTGTGACACATTTTTGACACATTGAACAAAACTATTTTCATGCAATACAAAAAATAAGCACAGCTACCAGAAAATATGTGACATTCCTTCCAATTAGGATCAACACTTTAACCAGACAATTTCGAACAAACGAAAGGCCTAGGAAAAAATAAATATGTTGCATCCAATGTTTGACGATAAGCTTTTACATAATTATACAAATGAGGAAATATGCCAACCACACAATATCCAGATGTTCATGTTAGCAGTAATTTATCATCACATTTATGTGTGTGTGTGTGTATATATATATATATATATATATATATATATATATATATATATATATATATATATATATATATATATATATATATATATATATATATATATATATATATTATATATATATATATATATGTATGTGTCCTCTGTATTATGTTAAGAATTAAGAGAAATGTTGTACATATGTTTCTTCAAGTTACATACATACGTACGCACGCACACACGCACGCACACATATAACTAGTGCACGTACTATTATTGTAATAATACATCTGTTATAACCATGATAATTACAGGGACATTACAAATGACAACTTTCTGAGTTTCGTGAACTGGCAAGCTAATAATATAACATTTTAGTTGTCTCTGTTATGTTTACAAAGCTTTATAATGTAGATCATGTTTCTTCTAATAAACATAAATGTTCCACTAATAGTAATATGAAAGGTCGTGGAAACATAAATTAATTACAACACATTCTTTAGTGATATCCATTGTGCAAGCGAGATAATATGACGTTAATAAGCCCAGATTCACGTTGTTTGATCTAGAATGTTGTCGGAAAAAATTAAAAGCATCCAAGTTTTTATAATAATTGTGCATACATTATGCAAATGAGTAAATATGGTCACCATACATACTTGGGGTCAAATACAATTTTTTTCCAAATATGTTGCATTTTTTATTTCAAATACGCTCACTTGATCGATCAACACCAATATGCAACTATTCGTTACAAATTTGTTACACGATGTTACCAATGCACTGGGCCACATAACATATATCACCAATTAATGCTCTAGTACAAAATGGCTACCTGCTCCTTCACATAGTAGTGTCATACCCCCTAATTTTGACCAAATTTACATTTTGGCATCTGAATTTGGCATCAAATATGTACCATGCTATTCGTGATTGCTACTGTTGGATGCCTTTTCCAAGCAAACTGTTCACCAATCCTATCAATCTGTGCCTATGGGAATGTCTATGTCTTCTGTAAACCACTTCTGGGTTAGAGTTGGGGTTAGCTATGGATGGGGTTAGCTAGGTATGGGGTTAACTTGATATGGGGTTAACAAAGGTTAGGGTTGGATACCTTCATTTCCTTTTGCTCAAGCACTTACAAAGTATGCACACAACATGAAATTGTTATTGTTGTGTTAATTATACATTTTGGAAAGGCAATAGTTATTGTTTATACCAAGAATTGCTTATTGTCTGCTTTTCACTTACCGAAAGCTTTTTCATGCAGTTTTAACATATGAATAATAAAATAATTGCAATATCAATTAAATATCATATTAAACATCAATTTGCGCAAAATATCAGCTCTTGCACTCCAAACGTTTTTTGTATTTAGTAGATAGATTATAGAACACTTCCTAAAGGAGACGGTCAACAGTTTAAATAGTAGCGGCGGTTACCCAGTAATGATTTTGTTGACTAGATGGAATCAATAAAATATATATAATAATATATTATTATCCAGTCTGACACCGACAATATTCTAAGTCAAACACACACAACATGAGGCAAGTTAGCAACCGTTTTTATTTATTTACTTATTTTCAAAAATATGAGCCCTAATTATATTATCGGAATTGCAAATTATAAAAATTATAAGAAATTTGTTATGACAAACTAATCATTTCATCCAAATTACCTGTAATATCCACAATTAAGCTAACAACAATGACAAAAACATAAGCATATCAACATTTTATAACCGTATTTGTGACCACGACTTCCGTCTATTTGGGGCCAGACCACAGTAGAGAATTGCATTGGTCGCCATGTTAACGTTTTGTCTGATTATAAGAAAACCTGACCATCAGAAATTCTGAAACTTTTTCACAACTGCCATCATCTCATTGACATACTGACCATATTTGTTTTATCAAAATCACATACCTCCAGCTCTTTTAAAATGCCCCGACGTGCGATGCCCATCAATTTTGACAAAAATAGCCATGTATTCATGCGCCCACATGGCCTATAGCAGAAAAATTCCCATAAATCCCTCCGCCTGTTAAACTCTCAAATAAATGCACCATTTCACAGCCAATAGCTACTACAAATATACCTGTGAATATGCCTGCTCAATTGCACTTATGTCACATCATATGAATTGTTTAAATTCACATATCGCAATTTAATACGTCCTACATTTATGGTCTTACCCCTAGATGGTAAGGGCCCGACAGAAGAATAGGAGGCGTCGGCCAAAGGTCGACGCGGGAGATGGTGCGGGAAGGGGCAACCCCCTCCTGCGGATGCTCTGTGGTGAATTCTGAGACACTTGGGAGCCAAAAAACAAAACGTTCAAAATCAGGACAAGAAGTAAAATAAAAATTCTTACTTTTTCTAAAACAAAATACATTTCAGATTGGGAGGAGTGATGGTCAACCTACAGGGTTATCTAACAGCTACGTTGAAAACTGCTTGATCCATCTATCCATCTGGTCTGGTCATGGTTTTTTAACATTCTTAACAAGTGTCATCAACATTTTGACACTCGTAAAAAAGCTAAAAATTTGACTTCTAACGTTACCCTCTTAATGAATTAATGGGTGGGACACATATGAAAACAATTTCAGATATAAATTAGGCTCTGAATTTTATGTGTCATCACGAATTGAGAGAAAAAACTGAGGAAGACTCGACGTAGGCCCTAATTAGAATTTTCGGCCCCCGATTGGACACATGGATAGTGAAAAATAACCTATTTGTAAAATCGATTTCTGACCAAATTAATAGATGGGGCAAGAAAATATTCATGAAATTGATAAAATTATTATATTTTATTAGCCATTTGTGTGGTTGTAAGAGTGGATGACTTTCAATGGGGCATGTATGAACTGGATTTTCAGCTGAAGTGATTTATACCTTTCCTGTTCATTTGGTGGCCATTGGCAAGATGCTCAGATGCAAGTCTTGTTTCTTTCAAATGATCCCATTGGTGGAGAGTGCCAACACACTGCAAATTCATCCAATCACAGTGATCGTATCGAAAATAGTTAGATAAATGTTTGTTGACATCAATGGGAAATAACACGTGGGTAGAGTTCTCCAGCAAAAACACGAACCGCAAACGAAAAATACGATCACCCTATACCCCCCCAGATTTTTAAACTGGATTCACGCAAATCACAAAAACGTTATTTCCAGCCCTGGAAAATTCGGAAAAATCTCATCCCTGGTGAATGCATTACTTTGCTCCAAAAATTGGATGACGGCAGGAATTCGGAGGTCACCGTGAAAAATAATAGCAACACTGGGTCATTTTTGGCCAACATTTATTTTTAGCTAAACTGCATTTGGCAAGGGTTGAGACCAAATCCAGTCCAAAGGGTCAAGGTCAAGTGCCAGGGGTCAGCTCGATTCGGTGTACGTCCGAGTCCATAAAAAAGATAACTTCAATACAAGTCCTGAAATTGACCCCCTTAATTCTCTTAAACACCCTTCAAAATGCACCATTTTGAAACTAGTATTTAAAAACATCTTCCATCGGCATGCACCCGACCCACCCTCGGGGCACCATCGATCAATAGCCTTCACAGGTTGTGTTTTCCATTTTGCACCTCATAGAAATTGGTTGTTCTTTTTCGGGCAAAAATCTTCTGTTTTTATACAGGAAGAGGAAGGCCTTCCCCTTTTCTTTCATAAAATGTCGGAAGGTCTGTGTTACAACAAGGCTTTCTGTATTACACCCATTTCACTCCTGCCAAGTATGTTATCTGGACTTTTCTTTTAACAAAGCGCCCGGCACGCTGCATCCACTTTTAAAATGTATGGGGCCATCCATACCACGTGACACCCGTTTGAAAGGGAGTTTAACCACCCAACACTGACTCAGTTCTGGCGCTTAAATAACGAGTTATATTCCAACAACCAACCTAGCCACGTGTAGTCACATATGTTGCAACTTACATCTTTCCGCTTGGCAGCAGCCATCTTGTTCTCAACCCTGCTGATAAGCATGGACAATTTCTCGTCAAGTTGTTCTAGGCTTTTCTCGCTCTCTCCAAAACCAGTTTGAATTCTTCGATCAGCTGCAAGTGTATGCAAAGTATTATTATGTATATGTTACAAAATTCAAGTCAACTACTTGTATATTACAAATTGAACTCAAGCCCAGACAATAAATATGTGTATATGTATTATTATAATATATATTCAAGAGAAATATATTTGTAAAATTCAAGTTAGAGTGCAAATGTCCTTTGACCCATCTTGCTGACACCCATGTGCATCATGTAGAAGTATTTTTACAACAGGATTTTCAATTTTAAAAATGTTAATCAAGATTACAACTGACTGTCATCACTAACTTTGATTTAATGTGTGCTATGAAATGTGGATCATTCCTATGGCATCGAACCAAGTGGCTAGACATTTGTTTTGTAATAACAACGCATGGAACAATGGAAGTTGCTTTCTATGCCACAATATGTACAAGAATAAGAAATTATGCATAAGAAATTACATTCACTCATTCCCATTGGTAATTTGGTATGAAATAATTTAAATAATCTAGATACCTGATTATAATTTGATTGGTTTGTATGAATTATTATTATATGACAAAGTTATCATATGACCAAGTCCATGAATTTGGGTATCTGAGTAAATGTTTTCATTTAAATAACCTTACTTTAAGTTAGGTTTATCGTGTACATAAATGGATGTCCATTATCCACTATTAATATCTAATTTGTATTGCCAACCAAGACAATATTAACAAGAAGCATTAATTTGTGATTCTCCTGACTACTTTATGATAAGTAGCGCAATTCAATACAATGATACAGGCTTTTTGAATTTTGGAAATATATTTTGTAGTAGTGAAGTTTTGATAATAAGAGTACCTATGAATGTGGCATTTATATTGGACAGGTTCTATAGGTTTATTGCTAGGAGCAAATGACACCAACATGAGCACTTTAATAGATAATTACAAACTGTTTTTATTCTCATAATCTACTTAACATAAAGCCAACACACTTGGCAGACTATATGTAGATATCATACACAGATTGCAATAGTTAATTGATGCATAACTTCATATGTTACCAATTACGCAGCTGTAAATTAAACATATTTTCTTTTATTCAATACTGGCTATTTAACAAACTAAAAACAATACACTATTTCTGTCCGCCAATGTTGTTATCTAAAAACATTGGTGGCCAGAAATTATAGAAGAGAAATATTGTGATGGCTTTGTTTTAAATAGTTTATAAGTTGTGACTAAAAACAGTTAGGAATTGTCTATAAAAGTGCCTATGTTGGTGCCGTTTTCTCGTAACAATAAGTCTACGGAACCTGTCCAACAAAAATACCACATTCACTGGTACTCAAATGACCACTATTTCACTTTAAAAAAATTGTTAATTCAAAAAGCCTGTATCACTGTATTAAAACATATATCTAATGGTGTATGACAGAAGGTTCTATATCTTCCGTATTTTAATTCAGCGGGAACGCCCGGAAATTAATTTGTAAACACCAGTGGTCAATAGAAGATAACAGAGTTCGGACATAGCATAAGTTTTATCACACACTTTAGTCTATCAGTATGGATGATGTGGTGTTTGAAGGAGTTGAGCGACTTCTCCGACGAACCACGGGACTCTGTTTGACCTCCATATTCATTCTTACGCAAACGACTGTGACATTGACCGTTATTGAAAAGTTTATATATCAGCCTAATTAAAATATGCCGCTATCAAACGGACACCTAAATAGCGTTGACGTGACACACATTTTGCCTTTCAGTTATTTCCATTATACAATAAAGACAATACGTATAACTTACCTGAATGATCATGGAACAACAATAACAGGCAACGTCTTTGACGGGCTTTCAAAATGGCATGGCGCATACCGCCATTGTGTGGCCATTGCATTTATTAATAATAATCATTCTCATTGCCGATAGATGGCGACATACCTTACCTTACGATACCTTAGGGGGTCATGCCGCAGTTAGACTTCCTGGTGTGTTACACTTGTGTTACACTTGTTGCGAATGTACGGAATAGTAATATTGGATATAGGACGTTTTATAAAAATCATACGATCTGACATAAGTGCATTTGTGCACGGATAATACCAGGTTTGCTGGTGGAAGCTGTTGAGAGTGAAATGGTGGATTTTTATATGATTTTAATAGGCGAAAGGATATTTGTGATTTCGTTGGCCACTAGACACGTGTGCCTCGTAATTCATGCCAATATTGGTAAACATTTAGGGGTATCGCACATACAGGCCTATTACAAGAGTTAGAAATGTCTAATTTTGACAAACCTCCACCAGCATGTCAGTGGGATGATGACAGCGGTTTAGTGTCATAGAATATTCGATTGTCCCAACATTATTTTTACCAATAATCATATGTTTGCATTTGTCAGGATGAAATTTTAATAATCACTTATCACTCCACTGTTCCAAGAAATTTAGGTCATGTTTTAGAATGTCTTGGTAATTTATATCTGTAATAGTTCTAAATATCTTGATGTCGTTTGCAAATAAAAATATGTCAGACTTTGTTAGTTCTGGTAAGTCATTTATATATAACACAAATAGTAGTGGTCCCAAAACAGAAGCCTGAGGTATCCCAGAAGTCACATTGTGCCATTTTGATTCTATGCAGCAGTGTTTGCTGACTGCGGCATAACATACATAATTTCTGTAGGCAAGCTAACTCGAACCGTTCCAACCTTTTTCATGTTACACTGTGACGCTGCTATGGTATTAATATCCCTGCCTTGTGGCGTGCATCAAATGTCACTACATCATCGATGTGAATGGAATGATATTATGCCCGTGTTGTCGTTAAACGAAGCGCTCCATTGGATACCGTTGTCATAGCAACAGTGGGCAATACTTGTAACTCGGTCCTCGCATGAGACGACAGGAGATGTATCATTTCACCAGCTGTGGCCGACCAATCGATGGAACTCATCTCTTTCCCTAGTGAGTATGTTTCTCCATATATATATATATATATATATATATATATATATATATATATATATATATATATATATATATATATATATATATATATATATATATATATATATATATATATATATATATATATATATATATATCTGTGTGTGTGTGTGTGTGTGTGTGTGTGTGTGTGTGTGTGTGTGTGTGTGTGTGTGTGTGTGAGAGAGAGAGAGAGAGAGAGAGAGAGAGTCAGATTGCCTATAATACATATTAATTTATAAGTTGACCAGTATCACGCTGTAAACAATCAAATCTATCTATTGCCATTTTTACCCTACTAAAGTTGCACATGGGTCAGGATTGCATTTGCAGTCGGCAATTAAATGCTTGGATACCAAGCTTACATGACAGGCTTACAACATGAAGTAGATTAATACGCACTTTTATAATATATACTATGGGCCTACATATGTTTTCATATCATGGCACCTTCCCAACTGAAGTAACTATGACTACGATACGATAAATTAGAATACTTACTACAATAATGGTATGCGGATTGCGTCCTCTTGAATTATAATTTAATTATGTATAACAATACTTGTCATAATGTGTTTTAAATAAAACACCATTGCATAAACGCATGACATAAAGCACATTATCACGGATGTATTCATAACTAAACACTCATTTCCAAATTTAAACACATGTAATGTGTATATGTGTTTAAAACAAAGCACTTGTTTTTACAGTGTGGTACATACGTCAGTGCTGCCTATGTCGGACGACACCCGGTGATGTCACGTGAGTGACTTTGATGTCTCCTTTAGTGTAGCCGGCAGCTAGTTTATCCAGTAGTTCAGGGGTGGCCAACCAGTCAGAGACTAAGAGCCACATGTTTTATTGTGTTAACGCAAAGAGCCACATCATACATATGGGCACACATGAACATCACCCCATCCCTTCCTCTCTCACACACACACACAGACCTCTGCTCAGCCAGATTTATTGTAAATGTCACACACCAACATGATAATGACAGAAATTGACTCCTACAGTACTAAGACCACAGGCCAGTCATTTTCAACAACGAACATTGTGTGCACTGTCTCACACACACAAACTCTCAGTTCAACCAAGTCCACAAACAAAAATATAATAATTTACAATTGTGTTTTTCTTTTACTATGCATGTTGCTTAGTGGGACTTCTGGCATTCCTTGCCTTGAACAATCCTCTTAAAATCTGGCTTGTATTCCGTTGTTGCCACTCGAAGCAATTATTTTACATGGGTGTCAGTCAGAACAGATCGATGCTTTGATTTCACGTGTTTCAGGGTAGAAAACACAGACTCGCAGACGTATGTTGACCCAAACATTGACAGTATCTTAAGCGCAGCCCGTTTGACATTGGGGTATTTTTCCATTGGCACACTTTTCCAGAACTCAATGGTCCCTTCCCTTAAAGCAGGTTTCAGTTGGTCCTCCTCACAAAGATCGATCATCTCCAACTCAGCCGCAGTCTCATCTGTGACTAGCGGGGCTTTCAAACAGTCCGTCTCCGCATTAAATGGGTCGACGAGGAACGTAATCTGTGGCCTTTTCAGTTGTAGATCACAGAACCGGGTCACAAAGCTTTCGTGCAGGTTTTCAACCAGTGTTGCATATCTGGCTGTTTGCTTATTAAGGGCGGCGCTGGTGACTTGCCCACTGGCTTTTAACAGAGTGGGAAAATGCGTTAAATCTCCCTTTTGAATATGCGTCTTGAACAGCTTCAGTTTGTTGACAAACGCAAACACACTTTGCACCAGGTCAGGCAGCATTTTTAACTTACCCTGCAGGGTCAGGTTCAGTCTGTCCAAGTGACACAGCATGTCGACCAAAAAGGCCAGATCCATAATCCACTTGAGGTCCGAGAGCTCGGGATAGTCCTTGTCCTTCTCTTCCATGAACAGTTTCACGGCATCCAAAAGCTCAAAGAAGCGAGAGAGTACCTTGCCTTTTGACAGCCACCTCACAGTGCAGTGCAGCGGCAGGTCACCTGGAAGCCCTTGGTCCAGCTCAGCGATGAGATTCTTGAATTGCCTGTGGTTAAGCGCATGTGTGCGGATGTAGTTGACGATTTCCATCACAGGCTTCATGACGTTGTCTAAATTCAATGATTTAGACACGAGTTGCTCCCTGTGGATGATGTTTGGTCAGCTTTGCACAGCCCCACAAGCCCGTTCACAGAGCCGATCATGGCTGGCGCTCCATCCGTGGCTATTGCAGTTAGTTTCTTTTAATGGCACAATATCAAGGAGTTCTTCTTTGATCACACAATCGTTTGACACAGACCGTGCAAATATTACCAACTGAGGCTTGTCTTGTATGTCACAACTCTCATCCAATGCGACACTAAAATACTCACATGCTTGAAGTTCAGAGTGCAACTGTGATTCAATAGCCGTGTTAATGTCCGATATTCTGTGTTCAACAGTGTGGCGGGACAGTTGGACGTCTGATACCATTCGTTTTAGTTTGTCGTTTTCAGGAGACAAGATTTCAACAAAGTCACTGAGGCAGTTTTTAACGAACTCCCCTTCTTTGTATGGCTTTTTAGCCCGTGCAATGTTCCAAGCCAGTTGATAAGATGCAAGCGTTACAGTCTCTGAATGCTTCGTAATTTTTTGGAAAAACTGTATCTGCTTTTCTGCCTGACTTTTCAAAGTGACCAACTTGTGCTTGCGAAGTTCAGTCCCTTTTGGAAATTCCTGGTCGATGTTAGCATGGAGTGAGCTGAAGTGGCGCTGAAGATTTGAAGCCTTGAAATGCGCTAATGACGCCTGACATATAAGGCAGAATGGCTTGCCATTACGTTCAACAAAAAAATATAAACTCTCCCACTCTGTTAAAAACGTCCTGTGTTTATCTTCATATTTTCGTTTTGCTGTGCATTTTTTCCCTGCCATTTTGAGAGTGAACTTGACACAAATTGTTTACTCAAATGATCTTGCCCCTATTGGGAACTTTGCGGTATTTTCATCTCACGCACATGCGCGTTTGACGAAAATACCGTATTGAATTCAAGCGAAGCGAACACGCACATTGAAAAAAAACACAAACACAAACTTCGATATGAACGTAAGAGCCGCATGAAACCAGGCAAAGAGCCGCATGCGGCTCGGGAGCCGCTGGTTGGCCAGGCCTGCAGTAGTTTAATAATAAACTGATCAACGCATGCCTGATCAGTTTATTACTTAAGAATAATCGTTCTGTACTGGACTTGTGTCGTATTGTTATGTTAGATAAATAGCGTTTTATATAAAATGCTGCGTTCGATAAAGATCTGGTTGGTTAATAGACCAGTTAATAAGACCCACACGTAAGTTACTTACAATACTTACGGGTCGCTTCGGATGACCGCCCGGTGAAGTAACACTTGACGCGTGTTTTAGAATTTCCTGTATATAGGATCAGTGTTAGAACACAGTGTATTGTTATAAATTGTCAACCATAAATTTACATAGAGGGTGTGTTCCAGTTTACTGGTAAATTACGCCAACTTTGGGCAATTCTTTTTTGGTGCACAACGTACGGTGTTTTGTTACGTGTTTTCTCAATGTGATATACAAATAAAGTTACTCCGGTCGGATAGATCGAGGTGCAAGCGAATCTGTCACACTAACTCGTGTACGTGTTGTCCCCATGCGTCAACTCGTAGCGTTTGAATGAATACATTCGGCACGGTGATCGGTCAATAGCGGTAACCAGACCGTTGTCCTTGCAATAAGGACACGCAGATAACACCGCATGCCGATGATGCCATTAGGCCACGCTGTGACATTGTAAGTGGAGATCACCTGCTTACAAGATCTTGGTTCCGCTACTGTTTCACGGCGCTGTTAATAGATTGCTTGTTGTTTTAACATTTGCGCCCGAGAAACATCTTTGTGCGCCTGTGGTTATATGATGTATGTGTTTATACGTATATTTTATATGTAGTGGAGGTTATCCGAAACCGACGCTATTTCACGTGGTTGTGTCATACCACATATTACTGAAATTAATATGAATGTATGTAATATATTAAAATAGTATATAACTTAATATACATCAATGAATTGGACGACAATATAACAAGTAACATACTGAAATTTGCGGATGACACAAAAGTGTTTAGAAAGGTTAACACTGATGATGATAAACAACATTTACAAAAAGATCTAGACAGATTAGTGAAATGGTCTGAGAAATAGCAGATGTTGGTAAAATTTAGGAAATGTAAATGCCTACACACAGGACATGGGAACTTGGGGATGTAAACTATAAAATGGGAGATACTGTTCTGGGTATACTACTGTAAAAGAAAAGGACTTAGGAGTTACAATAAGCGCTGATATGAAACTTTCAGAGTAGTGTGGTATTGCAGCTTTAAAGGGTAATCAAATTCTTGGGTTGAAACATAACATAACATACAAGGAAGAAAGCTAATTGTACCTCTGTATAAAGCAATAGTTAGACCTCATTTAGAATACTGTATACAAGCGTGGAGACAAATGGCTTCCTTGTCCACTTGCTATCTGGGCCTTTGGCTTGGATGGCCAATCTTGTTAAATCTTGTTAAATTAAGACAAGACTAGGCACAAAGACAAATATAACATTATATTACGTGTGATAATAACAACAATAATCGTTCGTATCGGCTTGCTTATAGTATCATCAAATGTCATTGATAATTATGAACAGAATTGATTATATTTCTGTTGCACGCCCATAATAGGAAATTTCCCTTGCAGCACAATAATACCAAACACAATCTATAGTTCTCAGTGACGTATGGACGAGGGGCATGCCCCCTTGGTTTAAATTTGGGATTTGTTTCGTATGCAACCTGTTGCGCCACTACATACCACTGATAATAGTGTTGTTGAATTGTTAGATATTTCCTAATGTTATATGTACAAATTTAAAGATATATGCACTTCCCAAACGATATCGGATTTGGTCGTAATTTTACAGAATCGTTTAAGATACAATTGGTGGCTGTTGTGAAAGAGCAGACATGACAACTGGTTCGGACACATTATGAGAAGTGAAAGCCTTTGAAGCTGGTAATGGACGGAAGGTTACAAGGGAAACGACCAAGTGGAGTAAAATAATGGGTTTCCTGGACAGACAGAAAGAAAGACGAAAACATGAGGCGAAGATAATGTTCTCATTGCTATAATAAACACAAACAACATTGTTCCATGTGCGGTTCAGTTTTATTTGCGCTCTTCGGTCAACTAATAGTCGGTGTTCCATCAATAAATGCAGTGCAAATCTATATACATAGTACAATTTATTATACAGTTATGGCATGAAGAAATCTAATACTCTAAAAGTACTATACTCAAACTTAACATTTCACCATACAGTGCATTTAATCGACACAATATATCACAGTGAGAAAACACGTAATACATACACCAAAAAGACTGCCTAAGCGTGGTGTAGTTTACCAGTAAACTGGAACACACCCTCTATGTAAATTTATGGTTGACAATTTATAACAATTCACTGTGTTCTAACACCGATCCTATATACAGGACATTCTAAAACACGCGTCAAGTGTTAGTTCACCGGGCGGTCATCCGAAGCGACCCGTAAGTATTGTAAGTAACTTACGTGTGGGTCTTATTAACTGGTCTATTAACCAACCAGATCATTATCGAAATCAGCATTTTATATAAAACGCGATCTAACTAACATGATTATACGACACAAGTCCAGTACAGAACGATTACTCTTAAGTAATAAACTGATCAAGCCTGAGTTAAATTGATCAGTTTATTAATAAACCACTGGATACACTAGCTACTGGCTACACTAAAGGAGACATCAAAGTCCCTCACGTGACATCACCGGGTGTCATCCGACATATCGGTACAGCACGATACACACGAGACAACATACTTGAAAAGGCGCTGCTTACACTTATGCTTGTCGTAAAAATCACATACACGTGGCATCTGCTTCATTAGCCATTTCGACCGGGGCTGTACAGGCACACATAGAAACGCACACAATATACGTAGCGGCGTCAAAAAGTAACCCACATGCCAAGCGTGCCCTTCACAAGGGCCGTTCTTTTTAAAAGAAGACACGCGGAACAACAGCTCTGTTGGGGGCGAGTTCTTTCACATTGAACCGGTGTAGAGAAACCTATAGTGCAGTCCAATTGCCTACCTATACACACGGGGGACTCGTGAGCGTTCTACTGTAGGACGATATCGGCGATCATTTCGGCGAACTTCATTCCCTTCTGCTTCGCCTCCTCCGAAGTATCAGCGACGAGACCGAGACAGCTGCAGTTGATCTCGCTGAGCAGCAGATGGCGTGACGGGTTGCTGCTTGGGATCTGGTCGCCAGTCGGCGCGCCCTCGGCCTCGATGCAGTCGACCGACCACCAGTACGGCACGTCGTCGATCTTCATGATTTTCTTGATATTGTTCGACCACGCCTCGACGGCGTCAACCATCTTCTTGTGCTCCGTGAGGTCGAGGATGTTGTAGATAGCACCGCTACGCAGCGTCGCAGTAAAGGCCGTCTCGTCAACCGGCTTCTTGTGCACCACCTCCAAGATCTATAGCAGCGAGACCGTGACGTCACAACAGGAACCAACGACACAACGTGGGTGACCACGTGGATGGGGCGTTGTCGTTATACACGCCATATGTTACATCATTTTGAATAAACCATTGTGCAATACCACGTTGTAGAAAACGGTGGTGAGAAACCACAATGCGTTGAAATACACAGTTGATATGAACCGAAATAAAACGCCTTTGGAAAATAGACAATTTAACTTAAATTTGAGCGGTTAAACAGTTGTTTAGCCCTCTCCAGTACATCGATTTTTTCAGCTTTTTGTTATTTATGGCAGATTCTGCTGTTATTTCGAAACGAACCGGTAACGAAAAATAGTTCGACTGGACAGGTATTGTTTTAAAAGACTAAAAACTACATTTGTATCGAAAAATTATTCGCATAGTTACATTACGCACGAAAGCGTCACCACTTTGTGAGGTATTTCAGTGTTACAAAGTTGTCGATAACCGTTCAACGTAGACTTATTAGATAACAATACGTACTTATATACATACATACATTCGTAATGCTACATACCTTGTGTTTGCTCATGAGGAAGCGGAACTCGCCGTCCTTGATGAGGGGAAGGAAGGACATGCTGATGGCGTCTTCCTGAGACAGTTCGCAGAACTTGACAAGGATATGGTCACGAGGCAACACCTCCGTCGTCGACGTGTAGGCGTCGGTCATGGCGATCTCGTTGTCACCCTTGTTCTCCAGCTTCCAGACGCCGAGCCCCGTCGAGCCGCGCATCATCTTCAGCACCCTCGGCTCGCCGCTCTTCGGGATGATCTTCTCGAGCTCTCCCTTGTTTGCCCTCAGATCGGCCAACATGTGCAGGCGCACCTCCCGGTCTCCCATCGCCGAGTCCTTCAGCTCGTACAGGATCATCTTGCTGCCGAGTCGGTCCATATGTTCGGGCAGCGGGCCGAGGAGGCAGCCCTTCTTGTTGAGTCCGTCCAGCATGGCAACGTACTCGTCCAGAGAGAGCACTGGGTAATCCATCGGGTTCACTCGGCCGAGGAAAGCCGTGTCAGGATACTTAGCCAGCAGACTCTCGGCCGTGTCCTTGTTCGTCACGAACAGCACCTCGGACTGGAACCCCTTCTTCTTGAACGCCTCCACCAGCCATGGGGTATCCTTCCTGTACTTACCCCCGGGCGTCGCCGCATTCTTGTCCTTGGCCATTTCCACCTCGAGTACGAGAACCCTCTTGAATTGGCCCATGATTGTGTGAGCGAGCGACAGACCGCGAACGTAGGAGAGAATGGTTGAGTATCGAGTACAACGATTCACTGCGAGTGAACTGACGCTCCACGTCGCTCAGCCGCGGCTATATAGCGAGCGCGGCCCGCTAAGGTCAGGTTTACACAAGGTGAATGAGCGGCGATGACCTTCGAGGTCGTTGACGCGCAGTCACTGCTATGAAGCCCATAATATGACATCATCGGCAATCCTCGCGCATGTATGTATGTATGTATGTATGTATGTATGTATGTATGTATGTATGTATGTATGTATGTATGTGAGTATGTATGTATGTATGTATGTATGTATATAAATATAAATATATATATATATATATATATATATATATATATATATATATATATATATATATATATTTAACAAGATTTAACAAGATTGCCATCCCAAACAACAAGTTCCAGGAAGCCATTGACAAGGCAGCCATTGGCTTATCGAGAGTCAATATATATATATATATATATATATATATATATATATATATATATATATATATATATATATATATATATATATATATATATATATATATATATATATATATATCCTATATATATATATATATATATATATATATATATATATATATATATATACATATATATATACATATATATATGTATATAATGCTATTGCATATTGTGTTGATGATCACTGATAAACTGTAAAAGTAACTGTACAGACTGTAACAAGAGCAGAGAATCAGAGAATTTCGGCCGTAGCAGAAAGTTGTTTATATTAAGTACCTCCCACATATGTTGAAAATCCACCTCCCGCTTCCCACCAATCCTACCTCCCACCTATGTTTGAGGCCAACCTCCCACCAATATTTAGGACCAACCTCCCACTTCCTGCCACACAGTAATTCTGAGTGTGTGGCAAGAACCCAGTAATTCTGGGCTGTTTCATTCCACCTGACATTCGAAACTTTTTGCCAAAATCCACATTTCCACAAGTCTATCCTAATTTGGAGATCGCTAAATTAAGATTTAATTTTAATGTTTCGTGGCGAAAACCATGTTTATATTGCATGTTGACCTGCAAGGGCGATATTCACAACCATACAATGGTCGAATTGTATTGTTGTTAAAAACACATTTGGATGGTCATAACAGATGTAGTTTATACTATATAATATGAGCAACGTCAAGTCGAGGACACCATCATCTATTTCTGTTTCACAGTAATCTATACAATATGGGATATCTGTAATCAGTATTAATCAGTATAATATTAAGCACGACATTATGTCAGTATAGTCAATTACTAGCTTATGCAGTTTGATAATGAAGTATGGCCTTTAATTTAAACCAAGTGAGTTCCTAGAAACAGCACACTGAACTGATTCCTTTAGCCAACAGTTCATTTTCCCAAAAATCACCGCCGTGTCATCAAATATAGGCAACGTTAATTTCAAAGGAGAAATGTTGCTTGCGTCTTTATCGCTCGTCGAACAAGTGGTATACACAAGATATCAGTAACCCACCGACCTCTGTACGCCCCTCGTTGAGCGGTTCAAAAGATATATCGGGGAGTGCGACACCAATTTAAAGTGGGGGCGTTCAAAATATTAACTATATATTTGCCATCTCGACAATAGGAGGGTTCAAGTTCTACCTCCAATTTTTCTTTTGTTCCACTTACAGCAGTGGGTGTTTTTTCGACTCAACTAACGGAGTCGTGAATGTGGAAAGTACTATAGTTCATCTCGGTTCGTGATCGCGGAAAGGACTGTAGCCCGGCGCGATCAGAGCGGACAAGTGAGCTATGACGTCATAGCTCAGTGGTCTAGCGAGGGGCGGAATTGAGTAACGGTCAACCGATGATGACCTCATCTGGCCGTGCAATAACGAGCGTGGCCTTAATCGCTGACCGCCGTGACGTCAGTCGGTGAGCGACCCGGATAGCACAGATAGACGCAATAGCGCGGTGACATTGAGACAAGGTGATATTGCGACACAGGACATTGGCTTCTCTTTAATTGATGATGTCGGGATAGTAGACGGATAAGTTGTCATTAAAATTGTCCAGACGAGGAATTTCGGAATTTCGTACAGTAAAAATACTTATTTTAACATATTCACATTGTTAGCATTAACAGTCATTGGCTAATTTGTTCCATTAATTTATTCTCTTTGAGAATGAGTACTTTCTAATAACCTCATATATACATCCACACCCAATGTGCACTATTCCTTTACTAATGTTATTTTGTACTGCCATATGACCCCCCCCCCCCCCGGTTCGTGAGTAGAATGATACATGACTACGACTGATGGAGACCCCCCTGCTAACAAGCCTAGATATGTCCCTGCATTCTAGATTGTATTTATTTTCACTAATTTTTTGAACAACTTATGGTGATTGTCCGAGAGGCAAGTGTCCTGGGGGCATATAGTTACATCATTAATCTTCCCCCTATACTAAGGGGTGTTCTATTTATGTCTGTGCTTGAGGGTAACTGTCACAGCGCGTCGCGCACTTGAACGCTGGCTGTGGAAGGGAATATACTCGTACATCCCGTTGACGACGCACTATTTAGGGCATCTGTCAGTCCAGCCCGACCGATCGACCGGTCGTGTTTACAATACGAATTACTCGTGGCAGTCTGGCAAAGGATTAGTAATTGAATTGGATTATCTAGACAGGCCATATAGGCCAAGGAATATTGTGGCTGAAAGGCCAAACGAGTGGTATTGCCAGTCTATTAAAAGAGCATATGTTATTCTTGTTACACGAGTAGTTGTATTCGACGTGGCGTTCAAAAGGTTTATATACTAATCCATAATAATTTATTTACACTATAGCCACGATTTCATTAAAATGTTTCGAGAGAATTAAAAACTGGCAAAATCCAGATTTATTTCGGTTGTGGAAGCTATGCTTTGTGTTACTACTTTTCCCTACCTAGTGATAACAGACAGTTGAGTCCTGTCACTGTCTACATATTTCTTACTTAACAAATATGCCAGAACACTCAGACAAGACTTATTTACAGAGATTAGCCAAGGGCACCGCCTACCATGCAATTCCTATTGTTTGACCGAGGAAGACTCCATCATTAGAACGAGAGAGAGAGAGAGAGAGAGAGAGAGAGAGAGAGAGAGAGAGCCAGAGAGAGAGAGAGAGAGAGAGAGAGAGAGAGAGAGAGAGAGAGAGAGAGAGAGAGAGAGAGAGAGAGAGAGAGAGAGAGAGAGAGAGAGAGAGAGAGAGAGAGAGAGAGAGAGAGAGAGAGAGAGAGAGAGAGAGAGAGAGAGAGAGAGAGAGAGAGAGAGAGAGAGAGAGAGAGAGAGAGAGAGAGAGAGAGAGAGAGAGAGAGAGAGAGAGAGAGAGAGAGAGAGAGAGAGAGAGAGGAAGTCTCCATCATTAGAACGAGAGAGAGAGAGTGTGTGTGTGTGTGCGTGCGTGCGTGCGTGCGTGCGTGCGTGCGTGCGTGTGTGAGAGCTTAGCTAAAAAATCGATCGTGTTTCGTTCTCACTGAAATCGGTAGATTAGACCACGTTACCCGCCACTGTAGATGTCAGCAATGTGAATGTGCTCGAAAACATAATTGTGACAAGAGCTTTTCAGATTTCACACGTGTAGATGAAGACAACCTTGGATTCTAGATAAGCCAATGGTTTCCTTGCCCACATACCATATGGAACTTGTTTTTGGGTGGCATCTTGTTAAATCGTCATTCAACATATAAAAAATAGGAGTAAATTGAGATTGCCACAGCTAGGGTTAGTATATGTTTGTTATAGTGACAGTGAGCGTGACATTGACAACTTGCTGTTCGACAACAGCCCTCATGACCTCTAATAATGGGGTAAAGGTCGTAAACACCCCCGGTGTAGTGACGAACATAAGCACACCGGGGTACGGGGCAAAGAACGGATGTTGCACTAGTTTTGGACATTCTAATTAACAACATTCATTGGACTACGATCAGTTTAAATTCGAAGAGCACAGACCTCTATTGTGAATAAAGCCGCGCATACAGTTGTACATGTATCGCGAGTTCTCGACAATTCATCACCCAGGGAGGTTCACTAGACGTGGTTGAACTAGTTTTGGACATTCTAATTAATAACATTCATTGGACTACGATCAATTAGTTTAAATTCGAAGAGCATAGACCTCTATTGTGAATAAAGGCGCGCATACAGTTGTACAGGTATCGCGAGTTTTCGACAATTCATCACCCAGGGAGGTTCACTAGACGTGGAGTGGGGGAGGGGGGGGTAACATAAGATCTATGGTGACAGTCTGTGTTGACAACCTTGTAAACAAGCTACTGGGAATGACATCTATAAGCAACGTAAACCTACAGCCATTGACGTATTTGGGGGACATTAGTAATGTGGGTCATGGTCCCCTTTGACTCTGGGATAATAATGTTTGGTCAACTGTAACAACGCAGATATACATTGAATAAGTTATAATCAATAACCCAAACAACTCCATCTCAAAAAAGTTTCAAAGTGCATTGATATTGCGTTTTGTTTTGTGCTATTGTTTATGAATTTGCGAAAATAATGCTGGGCCATTTGAGCCACGGGTGTGCGCTTTACACTTCAATCCCCCCCAGATAGACCTGTCCCTTCCAACACCAACTCAACTAGTCTGAGAAGCATTCTGCCACGGTGCAATTACTGCACGAAAATTACTCATTCATTTATATTTATCGTTGTCTGTAGCCAGGTTCTCATTTGTACAGCTGAATGAGTTGAGGCAAAGTGGAGTGAATAAAATTGCCCAAGCTTTGAAACAGCAACAGGTGGAGGAAGACGGGGCACATCCTAGAAAACGTGGCTCACGTGGCTCACCTCTTTCCAATGGAGAATTTGGACTGAAAACAGAAGATATTAGACGGTGTGAATGTCTATTGTCAAACTACTAGACCCGATCTGACAACACTAAATGTACCATTTGAGCTAGTAATTGGCTTTCAGGACTTAAAATAACCAGACACTCTGATGCCGTTATCATCATAAAAACCGTACATGGCTTCAGAAATTAGGACAGAAACAACTACTCCGATGCTTAGTATTTAAAATTAATTCCATTCCAATACAATATCACTTACGTGTTAAAATAAAATAAAACATGTCAAATTTTAACTTTAATTTATGTCGACTTTCATGTGCTGGGTGCAAGGGAAGGGAATCGACTATGTTTATGTATACAATAGTTTCTGCATCCCTGTTAGGTTGACACATTGGGTTAACTAATACAATAGCACTGGGACATGTGTGCCCCAATTAGACACAAATATCGTCAAGTATATTAACAAATTCCAAAACAAATAACACAAATAATATAATGTATTTGGAACTCAATATGTACTAATTAATATATGACCACATAAATGTACTATTCATAGACAATAGTCGATAATGGCAGCGAAAGGTAACCCTTTCGCTTTCGTGTGTGTGTGTGTGTGTGTGTGTGTGTGTGCGTGCGTGCGGGCGTACGTGCGTGCGTGCGTGCGTGCGTGCGTGCGTGCGTGCGTGCGTGCAGCAGACACGCTGCTGTGCGTAGATCCGCGGAAACCGCGAGAAATGCGCGAGGATTGCCGATTCAAACATCTTTACATTTACACATGGCATTCATGATACAAGGCAGCTTAGATAAGTAATTCTACTGTTAGATCTGTAAAGGCCCATCGATCTGGTTTCATATGATATTAAAAGTAAACCTAATATAACAAGTTTTGTATCTGCATTAAAGGCAAGTGTTTTAAATGGCTAGGACAGTTCAAATTAATATTGTTTCTTTTACCGTTTTTTCTATTATTTTATATTAATATGATTAATTGGTATTACCTGTAATCTTAGACTTGGTAATTTCACCTATTTGTTGTACTTTATTTGTAATTTAGCCTGATTGTTACTCGCTGAGAAACCTATTATTTATCGTTATAATGATACCATTATCATTGGTTAACAGCGACCAGTTATATACATATTCAACCGAACCTGTTTACCCGTGGCACATAGGCGGACGTGCCCCAACACAGATACACATTTGGAGACTGTATTTGTAGAGCTGGAGGATCAGTTTCGGCCTCAAATTGAACGCAAATATCTTGCCCACATTTGTGCCATCAACAAATGGAAAAAATAATTTTTATGTTTGTGACAGACATTCTGATAGAAACTTAAAATCCTCACATTTTTTTTAATCTATCAAATAAACCAGACAAAAAAAAAACAATGTTTGTAACTGCATCGGCTAGAAAATTGTGAAATCAAAATGTGTTTCATAACTTTTTTGACTAGGAAAAAACAATAAAATGTACAATTGGAAGTCTTTAAAAGTGCGTGTTAGTGGATTTATGTTCACAAGTGATCCTGCTTTTTACATTTTTTATTTACATCAGATATCCTTGGGGCGAACTTACCCCGTGGCACATAGACGGACGTGCCCCAACACAGAGACACATTTGGGGGGGGGAAACTAAGTATCACTGACATTGGATAGAGCAATAACGTAGGATCCAAGCAATAGCTCAGGTATAAGGGCTTTACTCAGCATTCTGAATGACTAATCAATG
>BSQZ01000012.1:11310000-11417500 GCA_033239005.1 Lamellibrachia satsuma | reverse complement strand
ACGCACGCACGCACGCACGCACGCACGCACGCACGCACGCACGCACGCACGCACGCACGCACGCACGCACGCACGCACGCACGCACGCACGTACGCCCGCACGCACGCACACACACACACACACACACACACACACACGAAAGCGAAAGGGTTACCTTTCGCTGCCATTATCGACTATTGTCTATGAATAGTACATTTATGTGGTCATATATTAATTAGTACATATTGAGTTCCAAATACATTATATTATTTGTGTTATTTGTTTTGGAATTTGTTAATATACTTGACGATATTTGTGTCTAATTGGGGCACACATGTCCCAGTGCTATTGTATTAGTTAACCCAATGTGTCAACCTAACAGGGATGCAGAAACTATTGTATACATAAACATAGTCGATTCCCTTCCCTTGCACCCAGCACATGAAAGTCGACATAAATTAAAGTTAAAATTTGACATGTTTTATTTTATTTTAACACGTAAGTGATATTGTATTGGAATGGAATTAATTTTAAATACTAAGCATCGGAGTAGTTGTTTCTGTCCTAATTTCTGAAGCCATGTACGGTTTTTATGATGATAACGGCATCAGAGTGTCTGGCTATTTTAAGTCCTGAAAGCCAATTACTAGCTCAAATGGTACATTTAGTGTTGTCAGATCGGGTCTAGTAGTTTGACAATAGACATTCACACCGTCTAATATCTTCTGTTTTCAGTCCAAATTCTCCATTGGAAAGAGGTGAGCCACGTGAGCCACGTTTTCTAGGATGTGCCCCGTCTTCCTCCACCTGTTGCTGTTTCAAAGCTTGGGCAATTTTATTCACTCCACTTTGCCTCAACTCATTCAGCTGTACAAATGAGAACCTGGCTACAGACAACGATAAATATAAATGAATGAGTAATTTTCGTGCAGTAATTGCACCGTGGCAGAATGCTTCTCAGACTAGTTGAGTTGGTGTTGGAAGGGACAGGTCTATCTGGGGGATTGAAGTGTAAAGCGCACACCCGTGGCTCAAATGGCCCAGCATTATTTTCGCAAATTCATAAACAATAGCACAAAACAAAACGCAATATCAATGCACTTTGAAACTTTTTTGAGATGGAGTTGTTTGGGTTATTGATTATAACTTATTCAATGTATATCTGCGTTGTTACAGTTGACCAAACATTATTATCCCAGAGTCAAAGGGGACCATGACCCACATTACTAATGTCCCCCAAATACGTCAATGGCTGTAGGTTTACGTTGCTTATAGATGTCATTCCCAGTAGCTTGTTTACAAGGTTGTCAACACAGACTGTCACCATAGATCTTATGTTACCCCCCCCTCCCCCACTCCACGTCTAGTGAACCTCCCTGGGTGATGAATTGTCGAAAACTCGCGATACCTGTACAACTGTATGCGCGCCTTTATTCACAATAGAGGTCTATGCTCTTCGAATTTAAACTAATTGATCGTAGTCCAATGAATGTTATTAATTAGAATGTCCAAAACTAGTTCAACCACGTCTAGTGAACCTCCCTGGGTGATGAATTGTCGAGAACTCGCGATACATGTACAACTGTATGCGCGGCTTTATTCACAATAGAGGTCTGTGCTCTTCGAATTTAAACTGATCGTAGTCCAATGAATGTTGTTAATTAGAATGTCCAAAACTAGTGCAACATCCGTTCTTTGCCCCGTACCCCGGTGTGCTTATGTTCGTCACTACACCGGGGGTGTTTACGACCTTTACCCCATTATTAGAGGTCATGAGGGCTGTTGTCGAACAGCAAGTTGTCAATGTCACGCTCACTGTCACTATAACAAACATATACTAACCCTAGCTGTGGCAATCTCAATTTACTCCTATTTTTTATATGTTGAATGACGATTTAACAAGATGCCACCCAAAAAACAAGTTCCATATGGTATGTGGGCAAGGAAACCATTGGCTTATCTAGAATCCAAGGTTGTCTTCATCTACACGTGTGAAATCTGAAAAGCTCTTGTCACAATTATGTTTTCGAGCACATTCACATTGCTGACATCTACAGTGGCGGGTAACGTGGTCTAATCTACCGATTTCAGTGAGAACGAAACACGATCGATTTTTTAGCTAAGCTCTCACACACGCACGCACGCACGCACGCACGCACGCACACACACACACACACTCTCTCTCTCTCGTTCTAATGATGGAGACTTCCTCTCTCTCTCTCTCTCTCTCTCTCTCTCTCTCTCTCTCTCTCTCTCTCTCTCTCTCTCTCTCTCTCTCTCTCTCTCTCTCTCTCTCTCTCTCTCTCTCTCTCTCTCTCTCTCTCTCTCTCTCTCTCTCTCTCTCTCTCTCTCTCTCTCTCTCTCTCTCTCTCTCTCTCTCTCTCTCTCTCTCTCTCTCTCTCTCTCTCTCTCTCTCTCTCTCTCTCTCTCTCTCTCTCTCTCTCTCTCTCTCTCTCTCTCTCTCTCTCTCTCTCTCGTTCTAATGATGGAGTCTTCCTCGGTCAAACAATAGGAATTGCATGGTAGGCGGTGCCCTTGGCTAATCTCTGTAAATAAGTCTTGTCTGAGTGTTCTGGCATATTTGTTAAGTAAGAAATATGTAGACAGTGACAGGACTCAACTGTCTGTTATCACTAGGTAGGGAAAAGTAGTAACACAAAGCATAGCTTCCACAACCGAAATAAATCTGGATTTTGCCAGTTTTTAATTCTCTCGAAACATTTTAATGAAATCGTGGCTATAGTGTAAATAAATTATTATGGATTAGTATATAAACCTTTTGAACGCCACGTCGAATACAACTACTCGTGTAACAAGAATAACATATGCTCTTTTAATAGACTGGCAATACCACTCGTTTGGCCTTTCAGCCACAATATTCCTTGGCCTATATGGCCTGTCTAGATAATCCAATTCAATTACTAATCCTTTGCCAGACTGCCACGAGTAATTTGTATTGTAAACACGACCGGTCGATCGGTCGGGCTGGACTGACAGATGCCCTAAATAGTGCGTCGTCAACGGGATGTACGAGTATATTCCCTTCCACAGCCAGCGTTCAAGTGCGCGACGCGCTGTGACAGTTACCCTCAAGCACAGACATAAATAGAACACCCCTTAGTATAGGGGAAGATTAATGATGTAACTATATGCCCCAGGACACTTGCCTCTCGGACAATCACCATAAGTTGTTCAAAAATTAGTGAAAATAAATACAATCTAGAATGCAGGGACATATCTAGGCTTGTTAGCAGGGGGTCTCCATCAGTCGTAGTCATGTATCATTCTACTCACGAACCGGGGGTCATATGGCAGTACAAAATAACATTAGTAAAGGAATAGTGCACATTGGGTGTGGATGTATATATGAGGTTATTAGAAAGTACTCATTCTCAAAGAGAATAAATTAATGGAACAAATTAGCCAATGACTGTTAATGCTAACAATGTGAATATGTTAAAATAAGTATTTTTACTGTACGAAATTCCTCGTCTGGACAATTTTAATGACAACTTATCCGTCTACTATCCCGACATCATCAATTAAAGAGAAGCCAATGTCCTGTGTCGCAATATCACCTTGTCTCAATGTCACCGCGCTATTGCGTCTATCTGTGCTATCCGGGTCGCTCACCGACTGACGTCACGGCGGTCAGCGATTAAGGCCACGCTCGTTATTGCACGGCCAGATGAGGTCATCATCGGTTGACCGTTACTCAATTCCGCCCCTCGCTAGACCACTGAGCTATGACGTCATAGCTCACTTGTCCGCTCTGATCGCGCCGGGCTACAGTCCTTTCCGCGATCACGAACCGAGATGAACTATAGTACTTTCCACATTCACGACTCCGTTAGTTGAGTCGAAAAAACACCCACTGCTGTAAGTGGAACAAAAGAAAAATTGGAGGTAGAACTTGAACCCTCCTATTGTCGAGATGGCAAATATATAGTTAATATTTTGAACGCCCCCACTTTAAATTGGTGTCGCACTCCCCGATATATCTTTTGAACCGCTCAACGAGGGGCGTACAGAGGTCGGTGGGTTACTGATATCTTGTGTATACCACTTGTTCGACGAGCGATAAAGACGCAAGCAACATTTCTCCTTTGAAATTAACGTTGCCTATATTTGATGACACGGCGGTGATTTTTGGGAAAATGAACTGTTGGCTAAAGGAATCAGTTCAGTGTGCTGTTTCTAGGAACTCACTTGGTTTAAATTAAAGGCCATACTTCATTATCAAACTGCATAAGCTAGTAATTGACTATACTGACATAATGTCGTGCTTAATATTATACTGATTAATACTGATTACAGATATCCCATATTGTATAGATTACTGTGAAACAGAAATAGATGATGGTGTCCTCGACTTGACGTTGCTCATATTATATAGTATAAACTACATCTGTTATGACCATCCAAATGTGTTTTTAACAACAATACAATTCGACCATTGTATGGTTGTGAATATCGCCCTTGCAGGTCAACATGCAATATAAACATGGTTTTCGCCACGAAACATTAAAATTAAATCTTAATTTAGCGATCTCCAAATTAGGATAGACTTGTGGAAATGTGGATTTTGGCAAAAAGTTTCGAATGTCAGGTGGAATGAAACAGCCCAGAATTACTGGGTTCTTGCCACACACTCAGAATTACTGTGTGGCAGGAAGTGGGAGGTTGGTCCTAAATATTGGTGGGAGGTTGGCCTCAAACATAGGTGGGAGGTAGGATTGGTGGGAAGCGGGAGGTGGATTTTCAACATATGTGGGAGGTACTTAATATAAACAACTTTCTGCTACGGCCGAAATTCTCTGATTCTCTGCTCTTGTTACAGTCTGTACAGTTACTTTTACAGTTTATCAGTGATCATCAACACAATATGCAATAGCATTATATACATATATATATGTATATATATATGTATATATATATATATATATATATATATATATATATAGGATATATATAATATATATATATATATATATATATATATATATATATATATATATATATATATATATAGGATATATATATATATATATATATATATATATATATATATATATATATATATATATTGGACTCTCGATAAGCCAATGGCTGCCTTGTCAATGGCTTCCTGGAACTTGTTGTTTGGGATGGCAATCTTGTTAAATCTTGTTAAATATATATATATATATATATATATATATATATATATATATATATATATATATATATATATATATATATATTTATATTTATATACATACATACATACATACATACATACTCACATACATACATACATACATACATACATACATACATACATACATACATACATACATACATGCGCGAGGATTGCCGATGATGTCATATTATGGGCTTCATAGCAGTGACTGCGCGTCAACGACCTCGAAGGTCATCGCCGCTCATTCACCTTGTGTAAACCTGACCTTAGCGGGCCGCGCTCGCTATATAGCCGCGGCTGAGCGACGTGGAGCGTCAGTTCACTCGCAGTGAATCGTTGTACTCGATACTCAACCATTCTCTCCTACGTTCGCGGTCTGTCGCTCGCTCACACAATCATGGGCCAATTCAAGAGGGTTCTCGTACTCGAGGTGGAAATGGCCAAGGACAAGAATGCGGCGACGCCCGGGGTAAGTACAGGAAGGATACCCCATGGCTGGTGGAGGCGTTCAAGAAGAAGGGGTTCCAGTCCGAGGTGCTGTTCGTGACGAACAAGGACACGGCCGAGAGTCTGCTGGCTAAGTATCCTGACACGGCTTTCCTCGGCCGAGTGAACCCGATGGATTACCCAGTGCTCTCTCTGGACGAGTACGTTGCCATGCTGGACGGACTCAACAAGAAGGGCTGCCTCCTCGGCCCGCTGCCCGAACATATGGACCGACTCGGCAGCAAGATGATCCTGTACGAGCTGAAGGACTCGGCGATGGGAGACCGGGAGGTGCGCCTGCACATGTTGGCCGATCTGAGGGCAAACAAGGGAGAGCTCGAGAAGATCATCCCGAAGAGCGGCGAGCCGAGGGTGCTGAAGATGATGCGCGGCTCGACGGGGCTCGGCGTCTGGAAGCTGGAGAACAAGGGTGACAACGAGATCGCCATGACCGACGCCTACACGTCGACGACGGAGGTGTTGCCTCGTGACCATATCCTTGTCAAGTTCTGCGAACTGTCTCAGGAAGACGCCATCAGCATGTCCTTCCTTCCCCTCATCAAGGACGGCGAGTTCCGCTTCCTCATGAGCAAACACAAGGTATGTAGCATTACGAATGTATGTATGTATATAAGTACGTATTGTTATCTAATAAGTCTACGTTGAACGGTTATCGACAACTTTGTAACACTGAAATACCTCACAAAGTGGTGACGCTTTCGTGCGTAATGTAACTATGCGAATAATTTTTCGATACAAATGTAGTTTTTAGTCTTTTAAAACAATACCTGTCCAGTCGAACTATTTTTCGTTACCGGTTCGTTTCGAAATAACAGCAGAATCTGCCATAAATAACAAAAGCTGAAAAAAATCGATGTACTGGAGGGGGCTAAACAACTGTTTAACCGCTCAAATTTAAGTTAAATTGTCTATTTTCCAAAGGCGTTTTATTTCGGTTCATATCAACTGTGTATTTCAACGCATTGTGGTTTCTCACCACCGTTTTCTACAACGTGGTATTGCACAATGGTTTATTCAAAATGATGTAACATATGGCGTGTATAACGACAACGCCCCATCCACGTGGTCACCCACGTTGTGTCGTTGGTTCCTGTTGTGACGTCACGGTCTCGCTGCTATAGATCTTGGAGGTGGTGCACAAGAAGCCGGTTGACGAGACGGCCTTTACTGCGACGCTGCGTAGCGGTGCTATCTACAACATCCTCGACCTCACGGAGCACAAGAAGATGGTTGACGCCGTCGAGGCGTGGTCGAACAATATCAAGAAAATCATGAAGATCGACGACGTGCCGTACTGGTGGTCGGTCGACTGCATCGAGGCCGAGGGCGCGCCGACTGGCGACCAGATCCCAAGCAGCAACCCGTCACGCCATCTGCTGCTCAGCGAGATCAACTGCAGCTGTCTCGGTCTCGTCGCTGATACTTCGGAGGAGGCGAAGCAGAAGGGAATGAAGTTCGCCGAAATGATCGCCGATATCGTCCTACAGTAGAACGCTCACGAGTCCCCCGTGTGTATAGGTAGGCAATTGGACTGCACTATAGGTTTCTCTACACCGGTTCAATGTGAAAGAACTCGCCCCCAACAGAGCTGTTGTTCCGCGTGTCTTCTTTTAAAAGAACGGCCCTTGTGAAGGGCACGCTTGGCATGTGGGTTACTTTTTGACGCCGCTACGTATATTGTGTGCGTTTCTATGTGTGCCTGTACAGCCCCGGTCGAAATGGCTAATGAAGCAGATGCCACGTGTATGTGATTTTTTACGACAAGCATAAGTGTAAGCAGCGCCTTTTCAAGTATGTTGTCTCGTGTGTATCGTGCTGTACCGATATGTCGGATGACACCCGGTGATGTCACGTGAGGGACTTTGATGTCTCCTTTAGTGTAGCCAGTAGCTAGTGTATCCAGTGGTTTATTAATAAACTGATCAATTTAACTCAGGCTTGATCAGTTTATTACTTAAGAG
Source organism: Lamellibrachia satsuma (assembly GCA_033239005.1). Lineage (NCBI taxonomy): Eukaryota > Metazoa > Annelida > Polychaeta > Sabellida > Siboglinidae > Lamellibrachia > Lamellibrachia satsuma. Next base: position 11,409,870 of record BSQZ01000012.1, on the reverse strand, counting down.
TAATCGTTCTGTACTGGACTTGTGTCGTATAATCATGTTAGTTAGATCGCGTTTTATATAAAATGCTGATTTCGATAATGATCTGGTTGGTTAATAGACCAGTTAATAAGACCCACACGTAAGTTACTTACAATACTTACGGGTCGCTTCGGATGACCGCCCGGTGAACTAACACTTGACGCGTGTTTTAGAATGTCCTGTATATAGGATCGGTGTTAGAACACAGTGAATTGTTATAAATTGTCAACCATAAATTTACATAGAGGGTGTGTTCCAGTTTACTGGTAAACTACACCACGCTTAGGCAGTCTTTTTTGGTGTATGTATTACGTGTTTTCTCACTGTGATATATTGTGTCGATTAAATGCACTGTATGGTGAAATGTTAAGTTTGAGTATAGTACTTTTAGAGTATTAGATTTCTTCATGCCATAACTGTATAATAAATTGTACTATGTATATAGATTTGCACTGCATTTATTGATGGAACACCGACTATTAGTTGACCGAAGAGCGCAAATAAAACTGAACCGCACATGGAACAATGTTGTTTGTGTTTATTATAGCAATGAGAACATTATCTTCGCCTCATGTTTTCGTCTTTCTTTCTGTCTGTCCAGGAAACCCATTATTTTACTCCACTTGGTCGTTTCCCTTGTAACCTTCCGTCCATTACCAGCTTCAAAGGCTTTCACTTCTCATAATGTGTCCGAACCAGTTGTCATGTCTGCTCTTTCACAACAGCCACCAATTGTATCTTAAACGATTCTGTAAAATTACGACCAAATCCGATATCGTTTGGGAAGTGCATATATCTTTAAATTTGTACATATAACATTAGGAAATATCTAACAATTCAACAACACTATTATCAGTGGTATGTAGTGGCGCAACAGGTTGCATACGAAACAAATCCCAAATTTAAACCAAGGGGGGCATGCCCCCTCGTCCATACGTCACTGAGAACTATAGATTGTGTTTGGTATTATTGTGCTGCAAGGGAAATTTCCTATTATGGGCGTGCAACAGAAATATAATCAATTCTGTTCATAATTATCAATGACATTTGATGATACTATAAGCAAGCCGATACGAACGATTATTGTTGTTATTATCACACGTAATATAATGTTATATTTGTCTTTGTGCCTAGTCTTGTCTTAATTTAACAAGATTTAACAAGATTGGCCATCCAAGCCAAAGGCCCAGATAGCAAGTGGACAAGGAAGCCATTTGTCTCCACGCTTGTATACAGTATTCTAAATGAGGTCTAACTATTGCTTTATACAGAGGTACAATTAGCTTTCTTCCTTGTATGTTATGTTATGTTTCAACCCAAGAATTTGATTACCCTTTAAAGCTGCAATACCACACTACTCTGAAAGTTTCATATCAGCGCTTATTGTAACTCCTAAGTCCTTTTCTTTTACAGTAGTATACCCAGAACAGTATCTCCCATTTTATAGTTTACATCCCCAAGTTCCCATGTCCTGTGTGTAGGCATTTACATTTCCTAAATTTTACCAACATCTGCTATTTCTCAGACCATTTCACTAATCTGTCTAGATCTTTTTGTAAATGTTGTTTATCATCATCAGTGTTAACCTTTCTAAACACTTTTGTGTCATCCGCAAATTTCAGTATGTTACTTGTTATATTGTCGTCCAATTCATTGATGTATATTAAGTTATATACTATTTTAATATATTACATACATTCATATTAATTTCAGTAATATGTGGTATGACACAACCACGTGAAATAGCGTCGGTTTCGGATAACCTCCACTACATATAAAATATACGTATAAACACATACATCATATAACCACAGGCGCACAAAGATGTTTCTCGGGCGCAAATGTTAAAACAACAAGCAATCTATTAACAGCGCCGTGAAACAGTAGCGGAACCAAGATCTTGTAAGCAGGTGATCTCCACTTACAATGTCACAGCGTGGCCTAATGGCATCATCGGCATGCGGTGTTATCTGCGTGTCCTTATTGCAAGGACAACGGTCTGGTTACCGCTATTGACCGATCACCGTGCCGAATGTATTCATTCAAACGCTACGAGTTGACGCATGGGGACAACACGTACACGAGTTAGTGTGACAGATTCGCTTGCACCTCGATCTATCCGACCGGAGTAACTTTATTTGTATATCACATTGAGAAAACACGTAACAAAACACCGTACGTTGTGCACCAAAAAAGAATTGCCCAAAGTTGGCGTAATTTACCAGTAAGCTGGAACACACCCTCTATGTAAATTTATGGTTGACAATTTATAACAATACACTGTGTTCTAACACTGATCCTATATACAGGAAATTCTAAAACACGCGTCAAGTGTTACTTCACCGGGCGGTCATCCGAAGCGACCCGTAAGTATTGTAAGTAACTTACGTGTGGGTCTTATTAACTGGTCTATTAACCAACCAGATCTTTATCGAACGCAGCATTTTATATAAAACGCTATTTATCTAACATAACAATACGACACAAGTCCAGTACAGAACGATTATTCTTAAGTAATAAACTGATCAGGCATGCGTTGATCAGTTTATTATTAAACTACTGCAGGCCTGGCCAACCAGCGGCTCCCGAGCCGCATGCGGCTCTTTGCCTGGTTTCATGCGGCTCTTACGTTCATATCGAAGTTTGTGTTTGTGTTTTTTTTCAATGTGCGTGTTCGCTTCGCTTGAATTCAATACGGTATTTTCGTCAAACGCGCATGTGCGTGAGATGAAAATACCGCAAAGTTCCCCAATAGGGGCAAGATCATTTGAGTAAACAATTTGTGTCAAGTTCACTCTCAAAATGGCAGGGAAAAAATGCACAGCAAAACGAAAATATGAAGATAAACACAGGACGTTTTTAACAGAGTGGGAGAGTTTATATTTTTTTGTTGAACGTAATGGCAAGCCATTCTGCCTTATATGTCAGGCGTCATTAGCGCATTTCAAGGCTTCAAATCTTCAGCGCCACTTCAGCTCACTCCATGCTAACATCGACCAGGAATTTCCAAAAGGGACTGAACTTCGCAAGCACAAGTTGGTCACTTTGAAAAGTCAGGCAGAAAAGCAGATACAGTTTTTCCAAAAAATTACGAAGCATTCAGAGACTGTAACGCTTGCATCTTATCAACTGGCTTGGAACATTGCACGGGCTAAAAAGCCATACAAAGAAGGGGAGTTCGTTAAAAACTGCCTCAGTGACTTTGTTGAAATCTTGTCTCCTGAAAACGACAAACTAAAACGAATGGTATCAGACGTCCAACTGTCCCGCCACACTGTTGAACACAGAATATCGGACATTAACACGGCTATTGAATCACAGTTGCACTCTGAACTTCAAGCATGTGAGTATTTTAGTGTCGCATTGGATGAGAGTTGTGACATACAAGACAAGCCTCAGTTGGTAATATTTACACGGTCTGTGTCAAACGATTGTGTGATCAAAGAAGAACTCCTTGATATTGTGCCATTAAAAGAAACTAACTGCAATAGCCACGGATGGAGCGCCAGCCATGATCGGCTCTGTGAACGGGCTTGTGGGGCTGTGCAAAGCTGACCAAACATCATCCACAGGGAGCAACTCGTGTCTAAATCATTGAATTTAGACAACGTCATGAAGCCTGTGATGGAAATCGTCAACTACATCCGCACACATGCGCTTAACCACAGGCAATTCAAGAATCTCATCGCTGAGCTGGACCAAGGGCTTCCAGGTGACCTGCCGCTGCACTGCACTGTGAGGTGGCTGTCAAAAGGCAAGGTACTCTCTCGCTTCTTTGAGCTTTTGGATGCCGTGAAACTGTTCATGGAAGAGAAGGACAAGGACTATCCCGAGCTCTCGGACCTCAAGTGGATTATGGATCTGGCCTTTTTGGTCGACATGCTGTGTCACTTGGACAGACTGAACCTGACCCTGCAGGGTAAGTTAAAAATGCTGCCTGACCTGGTGCAAAGTGTGTTTGCGTTTGTCAACAAACTGAAGCTGTTCAAGACGCATATTCAAAAGGGAGATTTAACGCATTTTCCCACTCTGTTAAAAGCCAGTGGGCAAGTCACCAGCGCCGCCCTTAATAAGCAAACAGCCAGATATGCAACACTGGTTGAAAACCTGCACGAAAGCTTTGTGACCCGGTTCTGTGATCTACAACTGAAAAGGCCACAGATTACGTTCCTCGTCGACCCATTTAATGCGGAGACGGACTGTTTGAAAGCCCCGCTAGTCACAGATGAGACTGCGGCTGAGTTGGAGATGATCGATCTTTGTGAGGAGGACCAACTGAAACCTGCTTTAAGGGAAGGGACCATTGAGTTCTGGAAAAGTGTGCCAATGGAAAAATACCCCAATGTCAAACGGGCTGCGCTTAAGATACTGTCAATGTTTGGGTCAACATACGTCTGCGAGTCTGTGTTTTCTACCCTGAAACACGTGAAATCAAAGCATCGATCTGTTCTGACTGACACCCATGTAAAATAATTGCTTCGAGTGGCAACAACGGAATACAAGCCAGATTTTAAGAGGATTGTTCAAGGCAAGGAATGCCAGAAGTCCCACTAAGCAACATGCATAGTAAAAGAAAAACACAATTGTAAATTATTATATTTTTGTTTGTGGACTTGGTTGAACTGAGAGTTTGTGTGTGTGAGACAGTGCACACAATGTTCGTTGTTGAAAATGACTGGCCTGTGGTCTTAGTACTGTAGGAGTCAATTTCTGTCATTATCATGTTGGTGTGTGACATTTACAATAAATCTGGCTGAGCAGAGGTCTGTGTGTGTGTGTGAGAGAGGAAGGGATGGGGTGATGTTCATGTGTGCCCATATGTATGATGTGGCTCTTTGCGTTAACACAATAAAACATGTGGCTCTTAGTCTCTGACTGGTTGGCCACCCCTGAACTACTGGATAAACTAGCTGCCGGCTACACTAAAGGAGACATCAAAGTCACTCACGTGACATCACCGGGTGTCGTCCGACATAGGCAGCACTGACGTATGTACCACACTGTAAAAACAAGTGCTTTGTTTTAAACACATATACACATTACATGTGTTTAAATTTGGAAATGAGTGTTTAGTTATGAATACATCCGTGATAATGTGCTTTATGTCATGCGTTTATGCAATGGTGTTTTATTTAAAACACATTATGACAAGTATTGTTATACATAATTAAATTATAATTCAAGAGGACGCAATCCGCATACCATTATTGTAGTAAGTATTCTAATTTATCGTATCGTAGTCATAGTTACTTCAGTTGGGAAGGTGCCATGATATGAAAACATATGTAGGCCCATAGTATATATTATAAAAGTGCGTATTAATCTACTTCATGTTGTAAGCCTGTCATGTAAGCTTGGTATCCAAGCATTTAATTGCCGACTGCAAATGCAATCCTGACCCATGTGCAACTTTAGTAGGGTAAAAATGGCAAAATAAATAAATACGCTTATCTGCGAAACGTTTAAACAAAAAAGTGTTTATTTTCAAAAACTTCATGAACGTTTAAAATTGAACGCATACTGATTAATTGTCGATAGAGGGTGATACTGAATATTTTGATATAATTATTTGATATGTCGACCTGATAGATTTGATTGTTTACAGCGTGATACTGGTCAACTTATAAATTAATATGTATTATAGGCAATCTGACTCTCTCTCTCTCTCTCTCTCTCTCTCTCTCTCTCTCTCTCTCTCTCACACACACACACACACACACACACACACACACACACACACACACACACACACACACACACACATATATATATATATATATATATATATATATATATATATATATATATATATATATATATATATATATATATATATATATATATATATATATATATATATATATATATATATATATATATATATATATGGAGAAACATACTCACTAGGGAAAGAGATAGAGTTCCATCGATTGGTCGGCCACAGCTGGTGAAATGATACATCTCCTGTCGTCTCATGCGAGGACCGAGTTACAAGTATTGCCCACTGTTGCTATGACAACGGTATCCAATGGAGCGCTTCGTTTAACGACAACACGGGCATAATATCATTCCATTCACATCGATGATGTAGTGACATTTGATGCACGCCACAAGGCAGGGATATTAATACCATAGCAGCGTCACAGTGTAACATGAAAAAGGTTGGAACGGTTCGAGTTAGCTTGCCTACAGAAATTATGTATGTTATGCCGCAGTCAGCAAACACTGCTGCATAGAATCAAAATGGCACAATGTGACTTCTGGGATACCTCAGGCTTCTGTTTTGGGACCACTACTATTTGTGTTATATATAAATGACTTACCAGAACTAACAAAGTCTGACATATTTTTATTTGCAAACGACATCAAGATATTTAGAACTATTACAGATATAAATTACCAAGACATTCTAAAACATGACCTAAATTTCTTGGAACAGTGGAGTGATAAGTGATTATTAAAATTTCATCCTGACAAATGCAAACATATGATTATTGGTAAAAATAATGTTGGGACAATCGAATATTCTATGACACTAAACCGCTGTCATCATCCCACTGACATGCTGGTGGAGGTTTGTCAAAATTAGACATTTCTAATTCTTGTAATAGGCCTGTATGTGCGATACCCCTAAATGTTTACCAATATTGGCATGAATTACGAGGCACACGTGTCTAGTGGCCAACGAAATCACAAATATCCTTTCGCCTATTAAAATCATATAAAAATCCACCATTTCACTCTCAACAGCTTCCACCAGCAAACCTGGTATTATCCGTGCACAAATGCACTTATGTCAGATCGTATGATTTTTTTAAAACGTCCTATATCCAATATTACTATTCCGTACATTCGCAACAAGTGTAACACAAGTGTAACACACCAGGAAGTCTAACTGCGGCATGACCCCCTAAGGTATCGTAAGGTAAGGTATGTCGCCATCTATCGGCAATGAGAATGATTATTATTAATAACTGCAATGGCCACACAATGACGGTATGCGCCATGCCATTTTGAAAGCCCGTCAAAGACGTTGCCTGTTATTGTTGTTCCATGATCATTCAGGTAAGTTATACGTATTGTCTTTAATGTATAATGGAAATAACTGAAAGGCAAAATGTGTGTCACGTCAACGCTATTTAGGTGTCCGTTTGATAGCGGCATATTTTAATTAGGCTGATATATAAACTTTTCAATAACGGTCAATGTCACAGTCGTTTGCGTAAGAATGAATATGGAGGTCAAACAGAGTCCCGTGGTTCGTCGGAGAAGTCGCTCAACTCCTTCAAACACCACATCATCCATACTGATAGACTAAAGTGTGTGATAAAACTTATGCTATGTCCGAACTCTGTCATCTTCTATTGACCACTTGCGTTTACAAATTAATTTCCGGGCGTTCCCGCTGAATTAAAATACGGAAGATATAGAACCTTCTGTCATACACCATTAGATATATGTTTTAATACAGTGATACAGGCTTTTTGAATTAACAATTTTTTTAAAGTGAAATAGTGGTCATTTGAGTACCAGTGAATGTGGTATTTTTGTTGGACAGGTTCCATAAACTTATTGTTACGAGAAAACGGCACCAACATAAGCACTTTTATAGACAATTCCTAAATGTTTTTATTCATAACTTATAAACTATTTAAAAGAAAGCCATCACAATGTTTCTCTTCTATAATTTCTGGCCACCAATTTTTTTAGATAACAACATTGGCGGACAGAAATAGTGTATTGTTTTTAGTTTGTTAAATAGCCAGTACTGAATAAAAGAAAATATGTTTAATTTACAGCTGCGTAATTGGTAACATATGAAGTTATGCATCAATTAACTATTGCAATCTGTGTATGATATCTACATATAGTCTGCCAAGTGTGTTGGCTTTATGTTAAGTAGATTATGAGAATAAAAACAGTTTGTAATTATCTATTAAAGTGCTCATGTTGGTGTCATTTGCTCCTAGCAATAAACCTATAGAACCTGTCCAATATAAATGCCACATTCATAGGTACTCTTATTATCAAAACTTCACTACTACAAAATATATTTCCAAAATTCAAAAAGCCTGTATCATTGTATTGAATTGCGCTACTTATCATAAAGTAGTCAGGAGAATCACAAATTAATGCTTCTTGTTGATATTGTCTTGGTTGGCAATACAAATTAGATATTAATAGTGGATAATGGACATCCATTTATGTACACGATAAACCTAACTTAAAGTAAGGTTATTTAAATGAAAACATTTACTCAGATACCCAAATTCATGGACTTGGTCATATGATAACTTTGTCATATAATAATAATTCTTACAAACCAATCAAATTATAATCAGGTATCTAGATTATTTAAATTATTTCATACCAAATTACCAATGGGAATGAGTGAATGTAATTTCTTATGCATAATTTCTTATTCTTGTACATATTGTGGCATAGAAAGCAACTTCCATTGTTCCATGCGTTGTTATTACAAAACAAATGTCTAGCCACTTGGTTCGATGCCATAGGAATGATCCACATTTCATAGCACACATTAAATCAAAGTTAGTGATGACAGCCAGTTGTAATCTTGATTAACATTTTTAAAATTGAAAATCCTGTTGTAAAAATACTTCTACATGATGCACATGGGTGTCAGCAAGATGGGTCAAAGGACAATTGCACTCTAACTTGAATTTTACAAATATATTTCTCTTGAATATATATTATAATAATACATATACACATATTTATTGTCTGGGCTTGAGTTCAATTTGTAATATACAAGTAGTTGACTTGAATTTTGTAACATATACATAATAATACTTTGCATACACTTGCAGCTGAAAGATGGCGAGAAATTGTCCATGCTTATCAGCAGGGTTGAGAACAAGATGGCTGCTGGCAAGCGGAAAGATGTAAGTTGCAACATATGTGACTGCACGTGGCTAGGTTGGTTGTTGGAATATAACTCGTTATTTAAGCGCCAGAACTGAGTCAGTGTTCGGTGGTTAAACTCCCTTTCAAACGGGTGTCACGTGGTATGGATGGCCCCAGACATTTTAAAAGTGGATGCAGCGTGCCGGGCGCTTTGTTAAAAAAAAGTCCAGATAACATATTTGGCAGGAGCGAAATGGGTGCAATACAGAAAGCCTTGTTGTAACACAGACCTTCCGACATTTTATGAAAGAAAAGGGGAAGGCCTTCCTCTTCCTGTATAAAAACAGAAGATTTTTGCGCGAAAAAGAACAATCAATTTCTATGAGGTGCAAAATGGAAAACACAACCTGTGAAGGCTATTGATCGATGGTGCCCCTAGGGTGGGTCGGGTGCATGCCGACGGAAGATGTTTTTAAATACTAGTTTCAAAATGGTGCATTTTGAAGGGTGTTTAAGAGAATTAAGGGGGTCAATTTCAGCACTTGTATTGAAGTTATCTTTTTTATGGACTCGGACGTACACCGAATCGAGCTGACCCCTGGCACTTGACCTTGACCCTTTGGACTGGATTTGGTCTCAACCCTTGCCAAATGCAATTTAGCTAAAAGTAAATGTTGGCCAAAAATGACCCAGTGTTGCTATTATTTTTCACGGTGACCTCCGAATTCCTGCCGTCATCCAATTTTTGGAGCAAAGTAATGCATTCACCAGGGATGAGATTTTTCCGAATTTTCCAGGGCTGGAAATAACGTTTTTGTGATTCGCGTGAATCCAGTTTAAAATCTGGGGGATATAGGGTGATCGTATTTTTCGTTTGCGGTTCGTGTTTTTGCTGGAGAACTCTACCCACGTGTTATTTCCCATTGATGTCAACAAACATTTATCTAACTATTTTCGATACGATCACTGTGATTGGATGAATTTGCAGTGTGCACTCTCCACCAATGGGATCATTTGAAAGAAACAAGACTTGCATCTGAGCATCTTGCCAATGGCCACCAAATGAACAGGAAAGGAATAAATCACTTCAGCTGAAAATCCGGTTCATACATGCCCCATTGAAAGTCATCCACTCTTACAACCACACAAATGGCTAATAAAATATAATAATTTTATCAATTTCATGAATATTTTCTTGCCCCATCTATTAATTTGGTCAGAAATCGATTTTACAAATAGGTTATTTTTCACTATCCATGTATCCAATCGGGGGCCGAAAATTCTAATTAGGGCCTACGTCGAGTCTTCCTCAGTTTTTTTTCTCTCAATTCGTGATGACACATAAAATTCAGAGCCTAATTTATATCTGAAATTGTTTTCATATGTGTCCCACCCATTAATTCATTAAGAGGGTAACGTTAGAAGTCAAATTTGTAGCTTTTTTACGAGTGTCCATTGCCCGGTAATATGCGCTAAATCTAAGATGCGCTCATTTTATATCTCGTACTTTGAATAGGGGGGGGGGTGTGGGGGGTGGTGAGAGGATGATGTTAAATATCATTCACACCGATTCAGAGTAGTACCTTAGTGGGGACAGGCAAATAAAAAAAAAAATCGATCTGGGAAAATATTTTTAATTAAAGCTAGAATCTACGTAAGAAGACTGAAGAATTTTGTTTGTATTAAAATATAAAACTTACACTTATAGTAGAACCCAACTGTCAAAATGTTGATGACACTTGTTAAGAATGTTAAAAAACCATGACCAGACCAGATGGATAGATGGATCAAGCAGTTTTCAACGTAGCTGTTAGATAACCCTGTAGGTTGACCATCACTCCTCCCAATCTGAAATGTATTTTGTTTTAGAAAAAGTAAGAATTTTTATTTTACTTCTTGTCCTGATTTTGAACATTTTGTTTTTTGGCTCCCAAGTGTCTCAGAATTCACCACAGAGCATCCGCAGGAGGGGGTTGCCCCTTCCCGCACCCTATCCCGCGTCGACCTTTGGCCGACGCCTCCTATTCTTCTGTCGGGCCCTTACCATCTAGGGGTAAGACCATAAATGTAGGACGTATTAAATTGCGATATGTGAATTTAAACAACTCATTTGATGTGACATAAGTGCAATTGAGCAGGCATATTCACAGGTATATTTGTAGTAGCTATTGGCTGTGAAATGGTGCATTTATTTGAGAGTTTAACAGGCGGAGGGATTTATGGGAATTTTTCTGCTATAGGCCATGTGGGCGCATGAATACATGGCTATTTTTGTCAAAATTGATGGGCATCGCACGTCGGGGCATTTTAAAAGAGCTGGAGGTATGTGATTTTGATAAAACAAATATGGTCAGTATGTCAATGAGATGATGGCAGTTGTTGTGAAAAAGTTTCAGGATTTTTGATGGTCAGATTTTCTCATAATCAGACAAAACGTTAACATGGCGACCAATGCAATTCTCTACTGTGGTCTGCCCCCAAATAGACGGAAGTCGTGGTCACAAATACGGTTATAAAATGTTGATATGCTTATGTTTTGGTCATTGCTTAATTGTGGATATTACAGGTAATTTGGATGAAATGATTAGTTTGTTATTACAAATTTCTTATAATTTTTATAATTTGCAATTCCGATAATATAATTAGGGCTCATATTTTTGAAAATAAGTAAATAAATAAAAACGGTTGCTAACTTGCCTCATGTTGTGTGTGTTTGACTTAGAATATTGTCGGTGTCAAACTGGATAATAATATATTATTATATATATTTTATTGATTCCATCTAGTCAACACAATCATTACTGGTTAACCGCCGGTACTATTTAAACTGTTAACCGTCTCCTTTAGGAAGTGTTCTATAATCTACCTACTAAATACAAAAAAATCTAATAAATGTTCATTTCAGTTTTGTACTATAACGTTTGGAGTGCACGAGCTGATATTTTGCGCAAATTGATGTTTAATATGATATTTAATTGTTAATAAACGCAATTATTTTATTATTCATATGTTAAAACTGCATGAAAAGCAGACAATAAGCAATTCTTGGTATAAACAATAACTATTGCCTTTCCAAAATGTATAATTAACACATAACAATAACAATTTCATGTTGTGTGCATACTTTGTAAGTGCTTGGACAAAAGGAAATGAAGGTATCCAACCCTAACCTTTGTTAACCCCATATCAAGTTAACCCCATACCTAGCTAATCCCATCCATAGTTAACCCTAACTCTAACCCAGAAGTGGTTTACAGAAGATATAGACATTCCCATAGGCACAGATTGATAGGATTGGTGAACAGTTTGCTTGGAAAAGGCATACAACAGTAGCAATCACGAATAGCATTGTACATATCAGATGCCAAAATGTAAATTTGGTCAAAATTAGGGGGTATGACACTACTATGTGAAGGAGCAGGTAGCCATTTTGTACTAGAGCATTAATTGGTGATATATGTTATGTGGCCCAGTGCATTGGTAACATCATGTAACAAATTTGTAAAGAATAGTTGCATATTGGTGTTGATCGATCAAGTGAGCGTATTTGAAATAAAAAATGCAACGTATTTGAAAAAAAATTGTATTTGACCCCAAGTATGTATGGTGACCATATTTACTCATTTGCATAATGTATGCACAATTATTATAATTATATACTTGGATGCTTTTAATTTTTTTCCGACAACATTCTAGATCAAACAACGTGAATATGGGCTTATTAACGTCATATTATCTCGCTTGCACAATGGATATCACTAAAGAATGTGTTGTAATTAATTTATGTTTCCACGACCTTTCATATTACTATTAGTGGAACATTTATGTTTATTAGAAGAAACATGATCTACATTATAAAGCTTTGTAAACATAACAGAGACAACTAAAATGTTATATTATTAGCTTGCCAGTTCACGAAACTCAGAAAGTTGTCATTTGTAATGTCCCTGTAATTATCATGGTTATAACAGATGTATTATTACAATAATAGTACGTGCACTAGTTATATGTGTGCGTGCGTGTGTGCGTGCGTACGTGTGTATGTAACTTCAAGAAACATATGTACAACATTTCTCTTAATTCTTAACATAATACAGAGGACACATACAAATATATATATATATATATATATATATATATATATATATATATATATATATATATATATATATATATATATATATATATATATACACACACACAAATGTGATGATAAATTACTGCTAACATGAACATCTGGAGATTGTGTGGTTGGCATATTTCCTCATTTGTATAATTATGTAAACGCTTATCGTCAAACATTGGATGCAACATATTTTTTTTCCCTAGGCCTTTCGTTTGTTCGAAATTGTCTGGTTAAAGTGTTAATCCTAATTGGAAGGAATGTCACATATTTTCTGGTAGCTGTGCTTATTTTTTGTATTGTATGAAAATAGTTTTGTTCAATGTGTCAAAAATGTGTAACACGTTTTAACACTTTAGACAAAATGTGCTGATAAAATATCACGTTTAGCTTTTTAAATAAAAACGTATTGCTTTTAAAAGAAAAACGCTGTTTTGTGTATTTCTGTCAGACGCGCTTAGAAAAGGGTGTTTATATATAAACACCTTTTCCGGCAAAAACACCAAATAGCGTTTTTCCTTTAAAGCAACACCTGATGTTTTATTTTTAAAACACAATGTTAATTAGTACTGTTTTTATTATGTGCTTTATTTAAAATGGTGTTAATATAAAGCGTTTTAAATTGGTGTTTTATTCTAAGCACCATGTTTTGTATGTGTTTTTAAATAAACGAAATGTTTTTTAAGAAACGGTCTTGACTGTGGTTTCTAAGTGTGTCTGAAAGGTGTTTTTTAAAAAGCGTTAAAGTGTTTAATTATTTGTTTACAGTACATCACAGGCTGTTGGCCAGCTTTGCATAGTAGATGAATCAACTATTATGTTGAACACGTATAGTATATACAACGCACGGCAATTCTTGGAACAGTACACAGACAGGAAGGCTGTACCCTAAATCAGGGTTAATCAAAGTGACAAACTAGCTAGACATAACAGTAGCACGGCAACGGAAGAACACGTGTCAAGTATTGCATAACAACACAGACTTCGACGTGCAGAACACGTTATCTAATGGATCGATAAACAGGCCACGCCCCCTCAGCGTGCGGGGCCAGACGACGTGTCTGCTAATTAGCAGATGCTCTACGATTTGTCATCACGATGAAGGACAATAATTAGCCCGAGTTGTTGAAACGGAAAGCTGACGTGACATTGCCTGTCTCGGAAAACTGACGGTGATCATGTACGCGTGACCCAGTTGGGGTTAGGGTTGAGCTAGGATGACGACAAATTCAATTAAATTCTTTAATTCAGAGACAAATACACATAATGATACATATATAGGTCCATATATTCATCCACAGTAGTTCACAAAATAATGTAAAAACAACAGGTGAAACATAAAACATACATACAGTATGATTACACAAGGTCGTTATGTACATCAAGTGATTTTACCCATTGTCTCCGTATCTTTTATTTCCATGTCAGTACCAATTACCACAATTTTCAGTTTGTTTCTAGATTTATCTTAACGTGACATGAATTTATATACAAGGTTTCGTATGACTGCTTTACAGTCAGGAGTCAATCTCTCCGCAAACATACCTGATGCACTACAGTATTTGGGTAGTCTGAGTTGTCGACTAAACACATTTTTGTAACATACATGTAATATGTGGATGCTATATACAGAATGATTCCACCACAGTTGAGCTGTATACATACATTGATCTTGATATCATCTGTGCACACATTTCCTAAGTACCTGGCAGTGCATTACAACGGGCATACAACTGACGACACGGATGCATTATATCATAATATGACCCAATTATTTTACACTATTCGCGTCTTTAATATCCTTTCCATTTAATTTAAATGCAAGGTGACCTTAGTCTGTGTTTGCGTATCGTGAATGACAACACTCGGTGTCATTGGCCTGGCTAGTACGAGATTCAATAATCTGACCGCCCCGATCACAAAAATCAGAGATAGCTGAATAGACGCGATTACAGTTGACTACTACCCTAAGTAATGGGCCCGTCTTCAGACGTCTAGCATTACACATGCGCAGATGTTCTAGCCAGACGAATACACGGACTGAACTTGTAGGGGCACCATCTACACGTAGTCACCACGCAACTGGGAATCCGAGATAAACGACTCATCCATGATGCATGGGCCACTTCAGACGGAAGACTCTTTTTACAGCAGTTTTGATGGTTCTACTGTAGGACGACATCGGCGATCATTTCGGCGAACTTCATTCCCTTCTGCTTCGCCTCCTCCGACGTATTAGCGACGAGACCGAGACAGCTGCAATTGATCTCGCTTAGCAGCAGATGGCGTGACGGGTTGCTGCTTGGGATCTGGTCGCCAGTCGGTGCGCCCTCGGATTCGATGCAGTCGACCGACCACCAGTACGGCACGTCGTCTATGTTCAAGATCTTCTTGATATTGTTCGACCACGCCTCGACGGCATCAACCATGTTCTTGTGCTCCGTGAGGTCGAGGATGTTGTAGATAGCCCCGCTACGCAGAGTCGCAGTAAAGGCCGTCTCGTCGACCGGCTTCTTGTGCACCACCTCCAAGATCTACAGCAGCGAGATCGTGACGTCAAAACAGGAACCAACGACACAACGTGGGTGACCACGTGGACGGGGCGTTATCGTTATACACGCCACATGTTACATCACTTCGAATAAAACAATGTGCAATACCACGTTGTAGAAAACGGTGGTGAGAAACCACAATGCGTTGAAATACACATTTGATAAGAATCGAGATAAGATGCTTTTGGAAAATAGAAAAAGTAGCTTAAATTTGAGCGGTTCAACACTAGTTTAGCCCCCTCCTGCATATCTAGTTTTTTCCAGCTTTTGGCATTGATGGCGGATTCTGCTGTTATTGCAAAACTAACACACTAACGAAAAATAGTTCGACTGGACAGGGAATATTTTAAGACTAAAGATCGAAAAAAGTGTTTAGTTATACCACTCACGAAAGCTTCACCTTTTGTGAGGTATTTCAGTGTTACAGCGTTGTCGATAACCGTTCAACGTAGACTTATTAAATAACAATACATACTTATATACACTGACGAGTGTATTCCTGATGCTACATACCTTGTGTTTGCTCATGAGGAAGCGGAACTCGCCGTCCTTGATGAGGGGAAGGAAGGACATGCTGATGGCGTCTTCCTGAGACAGTTCGCAGAACTTGACAAGGATCTGGTCACGAGGCATTACCTCCGTCGTCGACGTGTAGGCGTCGGTCATGGCGATCTCGTTGTCACCCTTGTTCTCCAGCTTCCAGACGCCGAGCCCCGTCGAGCCGCGCATCATCTTCAGCACCCTCGGCTCGCCGCCCTTCAGGATGATCTTCTCGAGCTCTCCCTTGTTTGTCCTCAGATCGGCCAACATGTGCAGGCGCACCTCCCGGTCTCCCATCGCCGAGTCCTTCAGCTCGTACAGGATCATCTTGCTGCCGAGTCGGTCCATGTGTTCGGGCAGCGGGCCGAGGAGGCAGCCCTTCTTGTTGAGTCCGTCCAGCATGTCGTCGGATTTACTCGGCCGAGGAAAGCCGTGTCCGGATACTTCGCCAGCAGACTCTCGGCCGTGTCCTTGTTCGTCACGAACAGCACCTCGGACTCGACCCCCTTCTTCTTGAACGCCTCCACCAGCCACGGGGTATCCTTCCTGTACTTACCCCCGGGCGTCGCCGCATTCTTGTCCTTGGCCATCTCCACCTCGAGTACGAGAACCCTCTTGAATTTGCCCATGATTATGCGAGCGAGCGACAGACCGCGAACGTAGGAGAGAATGGTTGAGTATTGAGTACAACGATTCACTGCGAGTGAACTGACGCTCCACGTCGCTCAGCCGCGACTATATAGCGAGCGCGGCCCGCTAAGGTAAGGTTTACACAAGGTGAATGAGCGGCGATGACCGTCGAGGTCGTTGACGCGCAGTCACTGCCATGAAGCCCATAACATGACATCATCGGCAACCCTCGCGCATGTCTCGCGGTTTCTGCGGATCTACGTACTGTAGCCTTTCTAGTGGGCTGGGTGGCGTCCCGCGTTTATACAAACTCGCTGTTTTCTCCATTTTCCAGCGTTACTACCAACTCTGAATATACACTCAAACAATAACATAATCGGGTGAAATGTAGTGGCTGTTGTTATAGTTTTTACAGTTACTTTTACCGTTTATTATAGCTCAGCAACACAATACATAATATTATTATTATTACATGGATGCTTGCATGTATGTATATATATATATATATATATATATATATATACATATATATATATATATATATATATATATATATATATATATATATATATATATATATATATATATATATATATATATATATATATATATATATATATATATATATATATATATATATATATATATATATGTATATATATATATATATATATATATATATATATATATATATAAGTTAAATATTATATATATATATATATATATATATATATATATATATATATTAAAGTTTTTAAAATATTGAATGGGTATGAAAATATTGATAGAAATATTTTTTTTCTCACTCAAGAAAGAATTAGAGGACATAAAGTCAAATTGATAAAGAACCAGTATGGATTGGATATCAGGAAGTACTCGTTCTCACAGATGACAATAAATTAATGAACAAGTTATATAAAATTTAAAAAGTTTAAACCACATTATGTGGTTAAACCACATTCTTTCAGTCGTTCTTCATAACTAAGGTCTCTTAGTTCTGGAATCATTTTAGTTGCTCTTTTCTGTATTATTTCAAGCGTATCTATATCCTTACGATATGGTCGCCAAGCTCTTATACAGTACTCTAAATGAGGCCTAACTATCAGTACTCTAAATGAGGCCTAACTATTGCTTTATACAGAGGTATAATTAGCTTTTTTCCTTGCATGTTATATTTCTCCTAATCAACCGAAGAATTTGATTACCCTTTGAAGCTGCAATACCACTCTGCTCTGGAACTTTCATATCAGCATTTACTGTTCATAATTTATAAGTAGTTCCTAAGTCATTTTGTTTTACCGTAGTACCTAGAACAGTATCTCCCATTTTAAAGTTCTTGTACGTAATTATTTACATTTCCCAAAATTTAGTAACATCTGCCATTTCTCAGACCATTTAACTAATTAGTCTAGATCGTTTTGTAAATGTCGTTTACCACCATCTGTGTTAACTTTTCTAAGCACTTTTTTGTCATCCGCACATTTCAGTACATTGCTTGTTATATTATCATCCAACTCATTGATATAAAATTAAGAATATTAAAGGTCCTAATATTGATCCTTGTGGTAAAACTGATTTCCAGTTTGAAACCTGGTGATCCCTCATCTATCCACTTAGTGATTTCTTCCAAACAAACACAACATATCTTTTAAGCATGACCTCACTTTTGGGAATCCATGTTGAGATGGATTTAATAATGTATTCCTAACAAGGAAGTTAACCATAATTACGGTCTTTAACTAACCTTCGTAATAATTTACAAATCATTGATGTTAAACTCACTGGTCTGTAATTCTCTTACTTATTTCTCGAACCTTTTTTTAAATAATGGCATGATGTTTGCTTCTTTCCATTTAAAAGGAACCACTCCCTCTTTTAATGACAAGTAGAACACTCTTGCAAGTGATATTCTAATTTGTTCTATTGTTTCCATTAGTAGTTTTGGAGGAATTCCATCCACTTCATGTGATTTACTGTCCTTCATTGCCTTTATATTCTTAGCTATCATTTCTGAAGTTACAATTACTGCCCTAAATAGTCCGATTTAACCTCCTGAAAGTTAGCATCTAGAACTGGTAATGAACTAATATCCTCTGTAGTAAATACTGAACTGAAGTATCCATTTAGATCTTCCGCCATTAAAAACCCTGTGATATTATATTTCCAGCACCGTCTTCTAGTTGTCCAACGTTGTCTCGTACGTCCAGGGAAGTTTAATTTTGTTAACTTTAAATAAATTAATTTTCACTATTCGTTCCGATATCCATCTCTGTCTGTGGCCAGGTACTGTTACTGCTAGCACACAAGGTCTTGCAGGCTACATACCAGTCTTGTCAAATACTAGAATACTGTTACTACTACCACACAAGGTATTGCAGGCTACATGCCAGTCTTGTCAAATACTAGAGTACTGTTACTACTACCACACAAGTTCTTACAGGCTACATGCCAGTCATGTCAAGTACTAGAGTACTGTTACTACTACCACGCAAGGTCTTACAAGCTACATGCCAGTCTTGTCAAGCACTAGAGTACTGTTACTACTACCACACAAAGTCTTGCAGGCTACATGCCAGTCTTGTCAAGTACTAGAGTACTGTTACTACGACCACACAAGGTCTTGCAGGCTACATGCCAGTCTTGTCAAGTACTAGAGTACGGTTACTACAACCACACAAGGTCTTACAGGCTACATGCCAGTCTCGTCAAGTACTAGAGTAATGTTACTACAACCACACAATGTCTTACAGGCTACATGCCAGTCATGTCAAGAACTAGAGTACTGTTACTACTACCACACAAGGTCTTGCAGGCTACATGCCAGTCTTGTCAAGTACTAGACCAATGTTACTACACACACACAAGGTCTTACAGGCTACATGCCAGTCTTGTCAAGTACTATAATACTGTTACTACAACCACACAAGGTCTTGCGGGCTACATGCCAGTCTTGTCAAGTACTAGAGTACTGTTACTACTCCCACAAAAAGACCAAAAAAAAACAATTACCATGATTACAAGGTGTGTAATTGTTGCTCCTTTATTTATTTGTAATATACCTAAATTGACTGTCACATTTTTGTAATGTTGATTTTAGCTGATATTGAAAACAAATGTCTGCTCAAGCGACAATGAAACCAAGTCCAAGGCAAGCAAAAGTCAGGCCCACCGAGGGCCAGGCCCACCAAGGGAAGGGTACCCCCCCCGGGGTATCAATATCCGGATCGGATGTGTTCTACTTAATAGAATGTTCACTGGAAATCGATATTCTAAACCATTAACAGTTATTCCATTCACAGAATGCAAAAAAATGGTTAGGAAAATTGTATTGAGTGAAATACTTACGATTAGTACTGCCACCTAGCGTTCAGTCAAATGTATTATATTATTGCCTAATAAGCCTCATATTTTGCACTATTCATAGTTGTTTGATTCTAAATCATAATAAATAAAATCTACATTTACAATAGTTCGAGATTCAAGTGCAATTACAAATGTGTAACAAAAACATAAACATTTTGAATGTGAACTCAGAACATTTGTAATTAAATGGGATTCTGGAAAATGGCATATGGAATGCAATCAAGTAAAACATTTGTATTTTAATGCACCGATACGCATTTATTAACAAGCCTGGTGTCCACGTCTGTAAGGCCACGCTCGTTATTGCGCGATCAGATGAGGTCACCCCGTTACTCAATTCCACCCACGCTACGTCACTGAGCTATGATGTCATAGCGTATTTCTCTGCTCTGATCGTGCGGGCTACAGTCCTTTCCGCGATCACGAACTGTCATGAACTATAGTACTTTCCACATTCAGGACTTCGTTAGTGGAGTCAAAAAAACCTCACTGTTAAAGTGGAACAAAATAAAAATTGGAGTTATGGCTGGAACCCTCCTATTGTCGAGTTGGAAAAGACATAGTTACTATATAGAACGCCCCCGCTTTAAATTGGTGTCGTACTCCCCGATATATCTGTTTAATCGCTCAACGAGGGGGCGTATATAGGTCGGTGGGTTATTGATATTGTAGGTATAGGACCTACCACTTTGTTCGACGAGCCATAAAGACGCAAGCAACATTTCTCCTTTGAAATTATTGTTGCCTATATTTGATGACACGGCGGTGATTTTGGGACAATAAACTGTTGGCTAAAGGAATCAGTTCAGTGTGCTGTTTCTTGGAACTCACTTGGTTTAAATTAAAGGCCATACTTCATTATCAAACTGCATAAGTTAGTAATTGACTATACTGACATAATGTCGTTTTTAATATAATATTGATTAAATTACAGATATCCCATATTGTATAGATTAGGGTGAAACAGAAATAGATGATGGTGTCCTCGACTTGACGTTGCTCATATCATATAGTATAAAATACATCTATTATAACAACTTGACCGTCCAAATGTGTTTTAAGGAACTACAATACAATTCGACCATTGTATGGTTGTGAATATCGACCTTGCCGGTCTACATGCAATATAAACATGGTTTTCGCCACGAAACATTCAAATTAGATCTAATTAAAATATTTAAAATATACATTCCATGTATTAACCAACGTATGCGTTTATTCTATACATAATATTGTACTGATGTCGATGTATATAATTAAAATGTGGATTTTGGTAAATATGTTCACTCGGAACATTTTATTGTTACCCTCGATGGCTTTCGCGGTAACAAAATATCATGGATTAGCATAAAACTTTCGAATGTCGGGTGGAATGAAACAACACAGAATTTCATGATTGTTAATAGACAGACAATGCCACTCGTTTGGCCTTACAGCCACAATGAGCCTTGGCCAAATACATATTTCTCCTGACGGTAGATACAAAAGTAGTCAGTTTAACATCTGCAACATTCTGCCCTGGCTCCACCACGTGTTCTGACTCCTCAGGCAGGTGTTGGTATCCATCTTCTGGTTCTACATATAACCCTTGCCCTCCTATTGCCTTCCTTGGGGCCTTCCCCTTTCTCCGTCTAATTGTTGTCCTCTGTCTTTAATCATACCTCTTGCCCTCCCTCTTGCTTCTCTTCTCCCTCCCTAAATTGAATTCCCAATATAGTGTTTTTATTTTTCATGTGGCTCTCACTCTAGCGACATATGCTATGTCTTAGTCAGAGTCTCCATTGACTATATAAACATATAATTCTAGATGAGTATACATTTTTTTGATACTAGTGAAAAAGTTTATTATTCCCTCCCTCCCTCCCTTCCTCCTTCCCTCCCTCCTCCCTCCCTCCCTCCCTCCCTCCACCCTCCCTCCCTCTCACTCTCTCTCTATCTCTCTCTCTCTCTAACCTGCTCCTGACCCCGTGCAGCCTGCTCCTGGCCATCTACAGCCTGCTCTTGGCCAAGTACAGCCTGCTCCTGACCCCGTACAGCCTGCTCCTGGCTAACTACAGCCTGCTCCTGACCCCGTGCAGCCTGCTCCTGGCCAACTAGAGCCTGCTCCTGGCCAACTACAGCCTGCTCCTGGCCAACTACAGCCTGCTCCTGACACCCTACAGCCTGTGCTTGGCTAACTACAGCCTGCTCCTGACCCCGTACAGCCTGCTCCTGGCTAACTACAGCCTGCTCCTGACCCCGTACAGCCTGCTTCTGGCCAATTAGAGCCTGCTCCTGGCCAACTACAGCCTGCTCCTGGCCAACTACAGCCTGCTCCTGACACCCTACAGCCTGCGCTTGGCTAACTACAGCCTGCTCCTGACCCCGTACAGCCTGCTCCTGGCCAATTAGAGCCTGCTCCTGGCCAACTACAGCCTGCTCCTGGCCAACTAAAGCCTGCTCCTGGCCATCTACAACCTGCTCCTGGCCAACTACAACCTGCTCCTGACCTCCTACAGCCTGCTCTTGGCTAACTACAGCCTGCTCCTGACCCCGTACAGCCTGCTCCTGGCCAATTAGAGCCTGCTCCTGGCCAACTACAGCCTGCTCCTGGCCAACTAAAGCCTGCTCCTGGCCATCTACAACCTGCTCCTGGCCAACTACAACCTGCTCCTGACCTCCTACAGCCTGCTCCTGGCCAAAACACTTGCTCCTGACCAACTACATCCTCGTCAATACCCCAAACAGCCTGTCCTGGTAGGACGGTTCCACATTGACACCTTGTAGGTAGTCTTTTATAACCAGGCTTTGCCATCTGAAAACAACATCATCAGATCATTAAAATTACAATCTCGTGTCCAAACAGTCACAGTTTCCTCCACTGAGAAATTGTAAAACGCCTTGCTATTCTACTGCACAAGGTCAGTGATCATATCAGTTTCAATCTGTAGGAGGCTGACTACATGTTATTTTCGGAATACCCTGGAAATTGGGGGTGGGCCTCTTGTGCACAGTGGGCGTCTTAGGCACTTTCCCCTACTGCTGTTTTAATCGACGCGCCGCCGCGGTTGAGGCGGATCGGAGAATACGTGACTAGTGGCACGTACACAGATAGCAGTGTATGAAGCCCATAACATGACATCAACGGCCATCCTCGCGCGTTTCTATATATATATATATATATATATATATATATATATATATATATATATATATATATATATATATATATATATATATATATATATATATATATATATATATATATATATATATATATATATATATATATATATATATATATATATATATATATATATATATATATATATATATATATATATATATATATATATATATATATATATATATATATATATATATATATATATATATATATATATATATATATACATGACATCAACAGCCATCCTCTTTTTCTATATATATATATATATATATATATATATATATATATATATATATATATATATATATATATATATATATATATATATATATATATATATATATATATATAGAAACTGTAACAAGAGCCACTAAATTTCACCCGATTATGTTATCGTTTGGGTGTATATTCAGGTGGCACAACCCAACCTTAAGAAAACGACGAGTTTTGTAGTAACGCTGGAAAATGGAGAAAACAGCAAGTTTGTATAAACGCGGGACGCCACCCAGCCCACTAGAAAGGCTACAGTACGTAGATCCGCAGAAACCGCGAGACATGCGCGAGGGTTGCCGATGATGTCATGTTATGGGCTTCATAGCAGTGACTGCGCGTCAACGACCTCGACGGTCATCGCCGCTCATTCACCTTGTGTAAACCTTACCTTAGCGGGCCGCGCTCGCTATATAGTCGCGGCTGAGCGACGTGGAGCGGCAGTTCACTCGCAGTGAATCGTTGTACTCGATACTCAGCCATTCTCTCCTACGTTCGCGGTCTGTCGCTCGCTCGCATAATCATGGGCAAATTCAAGAGGGTTCTCGTACTCGAGGTGGAGATGGCCAAGGACAAGAATGCGGCGACGCCCGGGGGTAAGTACAGGAAGGATACCCCGTGGCTGGTGGAGGCGTTCAAGAAGAAGGGGGTTGAGTCCAAGATGCTGTTCGTGACCAACAAGGACACGGCCGAGAGTCTGTTGGCGAAGTATCCGGACACGGCGTTCCTCGGCCGAGTGAACCCGATGGATTACCCGGTACTGTCTCTGGACACGTACGTCGCCATGCTGGACGGACTCAACAAGAAGAGCTGCCTCCTCGGCCCGCTGCCCGAACACATGGACCGACTCGGCAGCAAGATGATCCTGTACGAGCTGAAGGACTCGGCGATGGGAGACCGGGAGGTGCGCCTGCACATGTTGGCCGATCTGAGGGCAAACAAGGGAGAGCTCGAGAAGATCATCCCGAAGGGCGGCGAGCCGAGGGTGCTGAAGATGATGCGCGGCTCGACGGGGCTCGGCGTCTGGAAGCTGGAGAACAAGGGTGACAACGAGATCGCCATGACCGACGCCTACACGTCGACGACGGAGGTATTGCCACGTGACCAGATCCTTGTCAAGTTCTGCGAACTGTCTCAGGAAGACGCCATCAGCATGTCCTTCCTTCCCCTCATCAAGGACGGCGAGTTCCGCTTCCTCATGAGCAAACACAAGGTATGTAGCATCACGAATACACCCGTCAGTGTATATAAGTATGTATTGTTATTTAATAAGTCTACGTTGAACGGTTATCGACAACGCTGTAACACTGAAATACCTCACAAAATGGTGAAGCTTTCGTGAGTGGTATAACTAAAAACTTTTTTCCGATCTTTAGTCTTAAAATATTCCCTGTCCAGTCGGACTATTTTATCATTACTGTGTTAGTTTCGCAATAACAGCAGAATCCGTCATCAATGCAAAAAGTTGGAAAAAACTCAATATGATGGAGGGGGCTAAACTACTGTTGAACCGCTCAAATTTAAGCTACTTTTTGCATTTTTCCAAAAGCATTTTATCTCGATTCATATTAATTGTGTATTTCAACGCATTGTGGTTTCTCACCACCGTTTTCTACAACGTGGTATAGCACAATGGTTTATTCAAAATGAACATAACATATGGCGTGTATAACGACAACGCCTCGTCCACGTAGTCACCCACGTTGTCTCGTTGGTTCCTGTTTTGACGTCACCGTCTCGTTGCTGTAGATCTTGGAGGTGGTGCACAAGAAGCCGGTCGACGAGACGGCCTTTACTGCGACGCTGCGTAGCGGGGCTATCTACAACATCCTCGACCTCACGGAGCACAAGAAGATGGTTGACGCCGTCGAGGCGTGGTCGAACAGTATCAAGAAGATCATGAACATCGACGACGTGCCGTACTGGTGGTCAGTCGACTGCATCGAGGCCGAGGGCGCACCGACTGGCGACCAGATCCCAAGCAGCAACCCGTCACGCCATCTGCTGCTCAGCGAGATCAACTGCAGCTGTCTCGGTCTCGTCGCTGATACGTCGGAGGAGGCGAAGCAGAAGGGAATGAAGTTCGCCGAAATGATCGCCGATATCGTCCTACAGTAGAACGATCCAAACGGCTGTAAAAAGAGTCTTCCGTCTGAAGTGGCCCATGCATCATGGATAAGTCGTCTATCTCGGATGCCCAGTGGCGTGGTGACTACGTGTAGATGGTGCCCCTACAAGTTCAGTCCGTGTATTCACCTGGCTAGAATACCTGCGCGTGTGTTATGCTAGATGTCTGAAGACGGGCTCATTACTCAGGGTAGTATTCAACTGTAATCGCGTCTATTCAGCTATCTCTGATCTTTGTGATCGTGTGATTGTTGAATCTCGTACTAGCCAGGCCAATGACACCGAGGGTTGTCATTCACGATACACAAACACAGACTAAGGTCACCTTGCATTTAAATTAAATGGAAAGGATATTAAAGACGCGAATAGTGTAAAATAATTGGGTCATATTATGATATAATGCGTCAGTGTCGTCAGTTGTATGCCCGTTGTAATGCAATACCAGGTACTTAGGACATTTTATTTGTGCACTGATGATGTCAAGATCAAGCTGTTTAGTACATTTTGCTCATTTATGTATACAGCTCAACTGTGGTGCAATCATACTGTATATAGCATCCACATATTACATGTATGTTACAATAATATGTTTAATCGATTACTCAGACTACCCAAATACTGTAGTGCATCAGGTATGTTTGCGGAGAGACGGACTCCTGACTGTAAAGCAGTCATACGAAACCTTGTATATAAATTCATGTCACGTTAATATAAATCTAGAAACACACTGATAATTGTGGTACTTGGTACTGACATCATATGGAAATCAAGGATACGGAGACAATGGGTAAAATCACTTTATGTACATAACGACCTTGTGTAATCATACTGTATGTATGTTTTATGTTTCTCCTGTTGTTTTTAGATTATTTTGTGAACTGCTGTATATGAATATATGGACCTATACATGTATCATTATGTGTATTTGTCTCTGAATTAAAGAATTGAATCGAATTTGTCGTCATCCTAGCTCAACCCTAACTCCAACTGGGTCACGCATACATGATCACCGTCGGTTTTGCGAGACAGGCAATGCCACGTCAGCTTTCCGTTTCAACAACTCGGGCTAAAGCTAAACGTGAAGTTTTATCAGCACATTGTGTTCAAAGTGTTAAAAAGTGTTACACATTTTTTACACATTGAACAAAACTATTTTCATGCAATACAAAAAATAAGCACAGTTACTAGATAATATGTGACATTCCTTCCAATTAGGATCAACACTGTGACCAGACAATTTAGAACAAACGAAAGGCCTTGGAAAAAACAAATATGTTGTTTTTGGTGGCGATCGGTCACATTGTAATTTTGGGTGACCTGGTGGCGGAGTGACCCCCACCCACATGGTAAAATGAACATATTAGCTTGTAGTGATTTATTTAGTAGTCATAATATTATTACCAATGGTTTACACACTTAATACGTTGTCGAATTATATCTATTATGTGAATTAGCAGTCTGGGGCCGGCATGCTTGCTGTGGTTATTTGTCACTTGATTATTGATGTTTACACGATTACTATTAATAAAACTACATGTCATTAAGTTGGCCTACTTCAATCTATACCTGACTTGCGTTGTTGTTCTGCATAAACAAATATGTTACATCCAATGTTTTATGATAAGCGTGTACATAGTTATACAAATGAGGACATTTGCTAACCACACAATATCCAGATTTTCATGTTGGCAGTAATTTAACATCACATACTATAAACACTACTTTGGTGTTTCAAAAATAAATCTAGAACATTGATCGTAATTTTGAGCATAATAGATAGAACACACATACACACACACACACACGCACACACACACACACACGCACGCACACACACACACACGTACTATTATTGTAATAATATATATGTTATAACCATCATAATTACAGGGACATTACAAATGACAACTTTCTGAGTTTCGTGAACTGGCAAGCTAATAATATCACACTTTAGTTGTCTTTGTTATGTTTACAAAGCTTTATAATGTAGATTATGTATCTTCTAATAAACATAAATGTTCCACTAATAGTAATATGAAAGGTCGTGGAAACATAAATTAATTACAACACATTCTTTAGTGATATCCATTGTGCAAGCGAGACAATATGACGTTAGTAAGCCCAGATTCACGTTGCTTGATCTAGACTATTGTCGGACAAAAAATTAAAAGCATCCAAGATTTTATAATAATTGTACATATATTATGCAAATGAGTAAATATGGTCACCATACATACTTGGGGTCAATTAAAAAAAATTCAAATACGTTGCATTTTTTATTCCATATACGCTCACTTGAACGATCAAAATACAAATACACAGGTTTAAATTCAAATACGCTACATCAGCCGGAATGTTGAGAATCTACATGAAGTCAAATATAAATACTCAAAATCAGTGGAATTAAATACAAATACGTATTTGACCCCAAGTCTGCCACCATACACTATCCAGATTGTTTATGATGGCATATCTGCAAAGTAGACACAAATGTACTTACAATGTGCTCATGAAGTGCTTGAATTTTGCAATTTTATCCACCACAAATGGCTCACCCAATACAGTCTGCTGCAGGACAGCCATCAACTGGCTGTAACACCTGGGATAAGCCAGTTCAAAGCAGTAGTACGGTGCTATGAGCGCAATCAATGCCTGAGCAGTTTCGGAAGTTTGTATGTATATCACATTTAACAATAGCCATGTCAAACCTATTGTCCTTCATCATGATAAAAAATCGTGGAGCATCTTCCTCACGAGATGATGTGACATGTACAAAGTTCTCTTCTGCTACATCAGAAAGCACGTCAAATACGGACAACGTTGTGATCCCTTTGCCTCTTGTGAATCAGGGATGTAACATGCACAAGAGGAAAAACCCTGAAATAATTTCACTATATGGTAAGGGCCCGAAAGAAGAGAGGAACGTTGGCCAAATGTCGACGCGGGATAGGGTGCGGGAAGGGGCAACCCCCTCCTGCGGATGCTCTGTGGTGAATTCTGAAACACTTGGGAGCTAAAAAACAAACAAAATACACTTCAGATTGGGAGGAGTGATAGTCAACCTACAGGGTTATCTAACAGCTACGTTGCAAACTGCTTGATCCATCTATCCAACTGGTCTGGTTATGGTTTTTTAACATTCTTAACATTCTTAATAAGTGTCATCAACATTTTGAGAGTTGGGTTCTACTATAAGTGTACGTTTTGTATTTTAATACAAACTAAATTCTTCAGTCTTCTTACGTAGATTCTAGCTTTAATTGAAAATGTTTTCCCAGATAAATTTTTTATTTGTCCCCACTAAGGTACTACTCTGATTCGGTGTGAATGACATTTAACCTCATCCTCTCACCACCCCCCACACCCCCCCCCATTCAAAGTACGAGATATAAAATGAGCGCATATTAGATTTAGCGCATATTATCGGCCAATGGACACTCAAAATCTGACTTCTAGCGTTAGCCTCTTAATGAATTAATGGGTGGGACACATATGAAAACAACTTCAGATATAAATTAGGCTCTGAATTTTATGTGTCATCACGAATTGAGATAAAAAAAACTGAGGAAGACTCGACGTAGGCCCTAATTAGAATTTTTGGCCCCCGATTGGTTACATGGATAATAAAACATTATCGACATGAATAGCGAAAAATAATCGATTTATGACCAAATTAATAGATGGGGCAAGAAAATATTCAAGAAACTGATAACATTATTATATTTTATTAGCCATTTGTTTGGTTGTAAGAGTGGATGACTTTCAATGGGGCATATATGAACCGGATTTTCAGCTGAAGTGATTTATACCTTTCCTGTTCATTTGGTGGCCATTGGCAAGATGCGCAGATGCAAGTCTTGTTTCTTTCAATTGATCCTGTTGATTCCCCCCATATTTTTAAACTGGATTCACGCGAATCACAAAAACGCTATTTTCAGCCCTGGAAAAATCAGAAAAATCTCATCCCTGGTAAATGCAGTACTTTGCTCCAAAAAGTGGATGACGGCAGGAATTCGGAGGTCACCCTGCAAAATAATAGCAACACTGGGTAATTTTTACCCAACATTTAGTTTTAGCTAAATTGCATTTGGCAAGGGTTGAGACCAAATCCAGTCAAAAGGTCAAGGTCAAATGCCAGGGGTCAGCTCGTTTCGGTGTACGTCCGAGTCCATAAAAAGATAACTTCAATACAAGTCCTGAAATTTACATCCTTAATTCTCTTATAGATGCACGGCTTCAGATGTATTGTAGAATATTTATTTTTACTTTGAATGTGTAGTGTCACAGCTGATTTATCTGGCCTGGAGTGTGACTAAGGCCACATTAAGACTACCAAGGGACTTCCGATAGACAATATTAACACGTATACGCATTTAAGCCAGACACAATTGTTCATGCAAGATTTGGTTAATTAAAATTTGTCAGTAAAACAATTTTACTTATTTCCCCTTCTAACTTCAAGGCAAACGCTTAAACACCATTCAAAATGCACCATTTTGAAACTAGTATTTAAAAACATCTTCCGTCGGCATGCACCCGACCCACCCTAGGGGCACCATCGATCAATAGCCTTCACAGGTTGTGTTTTCCATTTTGCACCTCATAGAAATTGGTTGTTCTTTTTCGCGCAAAAATCTTCTGTTTTTATACAGGAAGAGATTTAACAAGATTTAACAAGATTTGCCATCCAAGCCAAAGGCCCAGATGGCAAGTGGACAAGGAAGCCATTGGCTTATCAAGAGTCCAACAATGTTCACCTACTTATAACCCGCCCTCCTGATATATGTGTCAACCTTGTTTTTAAACATATTCACGCTGCTAGCAGTTACACAATCTGTAGACAGTTTGTTCCATTCATTTATTGTCCTCTGTGAGAACGAGTGCTTCCTGATGTCCAATCTACATTGATCCTTTACTAATTTTACCTCATGTCCTCTAGTTCTGCTATCCTTCTTGAGTGAGAAAAACATATTTCTATCAATATTTTCATACCCATTCAATATCTTAAAAACTTCAATCTGATCTCCTCTTAACCTCCTTGTCTCTAGAGTTGTTAAACCACATTCTTTCAGGCGTTCTTCATAACTAAGGTCTCTAAGTTCTGGAATCATTTTAGTTGCTCTCCTTTGTATGCGTTCAAGCGTATCTATATCCTTCTTACGATATGGTCTCCATGCTTGTATACAGTATTCTAAATGAGGTCTAACTATTGCTTTATAAAGAGGTATAATTAACTTTTTTCCCTTGTATGTTATGTTTCTTCTAATCAATCCAAGAATTTGATTACCCTTTGAAGCTGCAATACCACACTGCTCTGAAACTTTCATATCAGCGCTTATTGTAACTCCTAAGTCCTTTTCTTTTACAGTAGTACCAAGACCAGTAGCTCCCATTTTATAGTTTACATTCAAGTTCCCATGTTCTGTATGTAGGCATTTACATTTCCCAAAATTGAACAGCATCTGCCATTTCTCAGACCATTTCACTAATCTGTCTAGATCGTTTTGTAAATGTTGTTTATCACCATCAGTATTAACCTTTCTAAACAGTTTTGTGTCGTCCGCAAATTTCAGTACGTTACTTGTTATACTCTCGTCCAAGTCATTGATATAAATTAAGAATAATATAGGTCCTAATACTGATCCTTGAGGTACCCCACTCAAAACCGATTTCCAATTTGAAACTTCGCCATCTACTACAACTCGTTGTCTTCTGTCAGTCAGCCATTGTTCTATCCAGTCAATTATGCTATCCCCGATACCATGGGCTTTTAATTTAAGTAGCAATCTTTGATGTGGCACTTTGTCAAAAGCTTTCTGAAAATCTAAGTAGATAATATCTACTGGCGATCCCTCGTCTATCCACTTAGTGATTTCTTCCAAAAAACATAACATATTTGTTAAGCATGACCTCGCTTTAAGGAATCCATGTTGAGATGAATTTAATAATTTATGCTTAACGAGGAAGTCCACCATATGGTCTTTAATTAACCTTTCTAATAATTTACAAATCACTGACGTTAAACTCACTGGTCTGTAATTCTCTGACTTATTTCTCGAACCCTTTTTAAATAATGGTATGATGTTTGCTTCTTTCCATTCAAATGGAACAACTCCCTCTTTTAATGACAAGTTGAATACTCTTGCAAGTGGTATACTGATTTGATCTACTGTTTCCATTAGTAATTTTGGAGGAATCCCATCCACTCCCGGTGATTTGTTATCCTTCATTGCCTTTATTTTCTTAGCTACCAATTCTGGAGTTACAACTAACGGTCCTAAATAGTCAGATTTAGCCCCCTGAAATTTAGCATCAGCAACTGGTAATGAACTAATATCTTCTTTTGTAAACACTGAACTGAAATAACCATTTAGGTCTTCCGCCATTAAAAACCCCTGTGATATTATATTTCCAGCACTGTCTTCTAGAGGTCCAACCTTGTCTTGTACGTTTTGTTTACTCCTGACATATGCATAAAAACTCTTGCTGTCAGTTTTCATGTTACATGCCAGTTTTTGCTCATAGCTTCTTTTAGATTGTCTGATTTCAGTTGTAGCTGCATTAAGTGCCTCTTTGTATTTTGCATAGTCTTCTTCCTTTCTGGTACGCCTATAAACCCTCCACATAGTTTGTTTTAGCATTATTTTTCTAATTGCCTCTTTTGACAAGTGTTTCTTTCTACACCGTTTTCCTTGTTTTCGGAAGGGAACAAATTTATCAATGATACTCTCAGTTTCATATTTTAGAATATTCCAACATTCAATTGCAGTCTTATTCATCAGCATGTTATTCCAATCTAGCTGTGCTAAGTATTTTCTCATATCTTTGTAGTTACCTTTGTGGAAGTTTCTCTTGTACGTTTTCTTATTTTTACTTTCTGATTTTACATTGATGTCAAAATGTATTTGATTATGGTCACTATTACCCAATGGTTCAAATATTTTTACATTGTCCACTAATTCTTTTTGTGATGACAAAACTATATCTAATACATTTTCTCCCTGGTTGGTTCTAGTACGTGCTGAGTAAGAAAGCTATCCTGGATTAAACATAGAAATTGTTGATCCTCAATCCCTGTGCTCTCTAGAGAATTCCATTGTATGTGTCCATGGTTAAAATCTCCCATTATGATACATTCCCCTTTACTAACTTCCTTTATAGCGTTTTTTATTTTTGTGTTGTCCTCTTCGTTTATGTTTGGACTTCGGTAAACTAATCCAATAGTTAATTTTGAATTTCCTGAAACAATTTTGCACCAAACAGCTTCATCGCAATCTGCTTCCCTTTCTAGTTTTATTTCATAAGCCTGAATAGATTCTTTAACATATAAAATAACTCCCCCGCCCCTTCTTCCTATTCGATCTTTCCTAAACATTACGTATCCTGTCAGTCCTAATTCAGCATCTGTTATATCTATGTTGGCCCATGATTCAGTTATACCAATTATGTGAGGGTCAATATCTTCTACCATAATGTTTAATTCGTTTTTCTTATTTACTATGCTCCTTGCATTTAAACATACGCATCTATAACCTTTTTCAGAGATGTTTTTCGGATGATTTGATATTGGTTTATCTGTGCTAGTGGCCTCTTGTTCTGCTTGAGACACCTCTAGGTAACCCCCCTGCACTTCTAGTTTAAAGAATGTTTACTTCCAAATATATTTGTCATTGTACCCAAGTCGCTATCTACTGCTGCTGAAAGTTTGTCCGCGAATACTGCCGCCCCCTTTCCACTTAAATGAAGCCCATCCTTCGTGTACATATCAGCCCTCCCAACAAAACTTCCCCATAAATCCACAAATCCAACTTCCTCTTCCCTACACAGCCTCTGGACTAACATGTTAATTGCCATCCCCCGACAATTTCGATATTTATGACCCCTCCTGCCCATTACAGGTAAAATCCCTGACAGTATTACCTGCTCAACCCGCGTCTGTTTTAGTGTTCTGACCAACTGCCTATATTTCCTAACTATGGCAGTTGTACCCTCCCTCTCTGCGTTATTTGTCCCTACATGTACTAAAACAGATCCACCCTTACCCGAGCCTACGATGTTTTTTACCCTCTCAGTTATCGCCTCTATTTTGGCTCCAGGCAAGCAGACCACCACATCATCTCCCTTGTTTAAGACTCTGTCGGTCTTCCTAACTATCGAATCCCCCACAAACACCCTCGTTCTCTTCCTCACCCCCTCTATCACTGCTGCAGAATAACTCTTCCTTTCGATCCCCTCCATCACATTCTGTCCTGACCCCTTCCCTTCCGTCTCCCCCACTCCCTTCTCCTTCCCTCCTGTCTCCCCTACTCCCCTCTCCTTCACTCCGGTTGTTTTCCCTCCCGTCTCCCCCACTCCCTTCTCCTTCCCTCCTGTCTCCGCTACTCCCCTCTCCTTCACTCCGCTTGTCTTCCCTCCCGTCTCCCCCACTCCCTTCTCCTTCCCTCCTGTCTCCGCTGCTCCCCTCTCCTTCACCCCGGTTGTCTTCCCTCCCGTCTCCCCCACTCCCTTCTCCTTCCCTCCTGTCTCCCCTACTCCCCTCTCCTTCACCCCGGTTGTCTTCCCTCCCGTTCCTTTCCTTCCCGTCTCCTTACGTCCTGTCTCCCTATGACCTGTCACCTTCCCTCCTCTCAGCTTCCTCCCAGGCTGAGGTGAGCTCTCCCTAGCATCTCTTGTGTCTTTCCCCACTTTATCGTCTACTGTTCCCTCACCGGAACTACTGGCACAACTCCCCTGTTCCCTTCCCACCATTGCCACAACGAGCAGCCTCAGCTCTTCCAACTCCACCTCTATTTCCTTCATCCTTGCGCATCCCCTACACTCAAAACTAAAACTATCTGCCTGGACCTCAGCCCAGGACTTCTCGCACCCAGACTTGACGAAATCTACCCAGTTACTACAACTGCCACAAATTAAGTGCCTTGTGGCCTTTAACTGCCGTTTGCACGGAGCCATCATACAATTTAGTTTTAATTAGTTTGCTACGTTAGCCTTGAATAAGGCTGTTTTTGTGATCAAAAGAACACTTTAGGCTAAAAATCCTGCCACCTAGCGAATACGGAGAACACTGTGTAACAAAACAACAGGCCTTCCCCTTTTCTTTCATAAAATGTCGGAAGGTCTGTGTTACAACAAGGCTTTCTGTATTGCACCCATTTCGCTCCTGCCAAGTTTGTTATCTGGACTTTTTTTGAACAAAGCGCCGGCACGCTGCATCCACTTTTAACTTCCGGCTACTTGGACTTGGTGCAGCGACTTGAATTTGGTGTAGATCATTTACAGAAATACGCGGAATATCAAATAGAATAAGTATTACTATTGCATATATATTATAAACAAACGTATTGTAGACATATATTAGGAAACAGGTTTTGTTAATTATTAGTCAGAGGGAGTATTTTAGAGTAAGTTAGTTTCGGATTCTGTCAGGGAATTCAGCGAGCGTTAATTCGAAAATTGAGATAACATAGTGAATAGTCAGTAACATTGAATATTGGTTAGAATAAGTATTAGTATTATACATATATTGTTCACCAACTTCTTGTAGACATATATTAAGAAACCGTTTTTGTTAACAGAGGTAGTATTTTTTTTCCCGGATTCAAACTCAACGAGTGATAAAAGGGAGTTTGTTTACAGGTCATTCAACCCGTGCATCGAGCTATCGTTTACATTGGCTAATATATATATATAAGATAAAGTGATTTATTTACTTAAATTACATACATAAGGTAATATCTGACATAGTGGCAGTAAACGTTTTCGGTAAAAAGGAATTAACAGCAGGATTTTAACGTAAATTAGTACACACTGACTTCGTTGTTTTGTTACACAGTGTTCTCCGTATTCGCTAGAGTGTTCTTTTGATCACAAAAACAGCCTTATTCAAGGCTAACGTAGCAAACTAATTAAAACTAAATTGTATGATGGCGCCGTGCAAACGGCAGTTAAAGGCCACAAGGCACTTAATTTGTGGCAGTTGCAGTAACTGGGTGGACTTCGTCAAGTCTGGGTGCGAGAAGTCCTGGGCTGAGGTCCAGGCAGATAGTTTTAGTTTTGAGTGTAAGGGATGCGCGAAGATGAAGGAACTAGAGGTGGAGTTGGAAGAGCTGAGGCTGCTCGTTGTGGCAATGGTGGGAAGGGAACAGGGGAGTTGTGCCAGTAGTTCCGGTGGGGGAACAGTAGATGATAAAGTGGGGAAAGACACAAGAGATGCTAGGGAGAGCTCACCTCAGCCTGGGAGGAAGCTGAGAGGAGGGAAGGTGACAGGTCATAGGGAGACAGGAAGAAAGGAGACGGGAAGGAAAGGAACGGGAGGGAAGACAACCGGAGTGAAGGAGAGGGGAGTAGGGGAGACAGGAGGGAAGGAGAAGGGAGTGGGGGAGACGGGAGGGAAGACAACCGGAGTGAAGGAGAGGGGAGTAGCGGAGACAGGAGGGAAGGAGAAGGGAGTGGGGGAGACGGGAGGGAAAACAACCGGAGTGAAGGAGAGGGGAGTAGGGGAGACAGGAGGGAAGGAGAAGGGAGTGGGGGAGACGGAAGGGAAAACAACCGGAGTGAAGGAGAGGGGAGTGGGAGAGACAATAGCAAAGGAGTGGGAAGTCGGGGGGTGGCAATTAACATGTTAGTCCAGAGGCTGTGTAGGGAAGAGGAAGTTGGATTTGTGGATTTATGGGGAAGTTTTGTTGGGAGGGCTGATATGTACATGAAGGATGGGCTTCATTTAAGTGGAAAGGGGGCGGCAGTATTCGCGGACAAACTTTCAGCAGCAGTAGATAGCGACTTGGGTACA
Source organism: Lamellibrachia satsuma (assembly GCA_033239005.1). Lineage (NCBI taxonomy): Eukaryota > Metazoa > Annelida > Polychaeta > Sabellida > Siboglinidae > Lamellibrachia > Lamellibrachia satsuma. The sequence goes on along the minus strand of BSQZ01000012.1, from coordinate 11,373,421 downwards.
ATGACAAATATTTTTGGAAGTAAACATTCTTTAAACTAGAAGTGCAGGGGGGTTACCTAGAGGTGTCTCAAGCAGAACAAGAGGCCACTAGCACAGATAAACCAATATCAAATCATCCGAAAAACATCTCTGAAAAAGGTTATAGATGCGTATGTTTAAATGCAAGGAGCATAGTAAATAAGAAAAACGAATTAAACATTATGGTAGAAGATATTGACCCTCACATAATTGGTATAACTGAATCATGGGCCAACATATATATAACAGATGCTGAATTAGGACTGACAGGATACGTAATGTTTAGGAAAGATCGAATAGGAAGAAGGGGCGGGGGAGTTATTTTATATGTTAAAGAATCCATTCAGGCTTATGAACTAAAACTAGAAAGGGAAGCAGATTGCGATGAAGCTGTTTGGTGCAAAATTGTTTCAGGAAATTCAAAATTAACTATTGGATTAGTTTACCGAAGTCCAAACATAAACGAAGAGGACAACACAAAAATAAAAAACCGCTATAAAGGAAGTTAGTAAAGGGGAATGTATCATAATGGGAGATTTTAACCATGGACACATACAATGGAATTCTCTAGAGAGCACAGGGATTGAGGATCAACAATTTCTATGTTTAATCCAGGATAGCTTTCTTACTCAGCACGTACTAGAACCAACCAGGGGAGAAAATGTATTAGATATAGTTTTGTCATCACAAAAAGAATTAGTGGACAATGTAAAAATACTTGAACCATTGGGTAATAGTGACCATAATCAAATACATTTTGACATCAATGTAAAATCAGAAAGTAAAAATAAGAAAACGTACAAGAGAAACTTCCACAAAGGTAACTACAAAGATATGAGAAAATACTTAGCAAAGCTAGATTGGAATAACATGCTGACGAATAAGACCGCAATTGAATGTTGGAATATTCTAAAATATGAAATTGAGAGTATCATCGATAAATTTGTTCCCTTCCAAAAACAAGGAAAACGGTGTAGAAAGAAACACTTGTCAAAAGAGGCAATTAGAAAAATAATGCTAAAACAAACTATGTGGAGGGTTTATAGGCGTACCAGAAAGGAAGAAGACTATGCAAAATACAAAGAGGCACTTAATGCAGCTACAAATGAAATCAGACAATCTAAAAAAAGCTATGAGCAAAAACGGGCATGTAACATAAAAAATGACAGCAAGAGTTTTTATGCATATGTCAGGAGTAAACAAAACGTACAAGACAAGGTTGGACCTCTAGAAGACAGTGCTGGAAATATAATATCACAGGGGTTTTTAATGGCGGAAGACCTAAATGGTTACTTCAGTTCAGTGTTTACCAAAGAAGATATTAGTTCATTACCAGTTGCTGATGCTAAATTTCAGGGGGCTAAATCTGACTATTTAGGACCGTTAGTTGTAACTCCAGATTTGGTAGCTAAGAAAATAAAGGCAATGAAGGATAACAAATCACCGGGAGTGGATGGGATTCATCCAAAATTACTAATGGAAACAGTAGATCAAATCAGTATACCACTTGCAAGAGTATTCAACTTGTCATTAAAAGAGGGAGTTGTTCCGTTTGAATGGAAAGAAGCAAACATCATACCATTATTTAAAAAGGGTTCGAGAAATAAGTCAGAGAATTACAGACCAGTGAGTTTAACGTCAGTGATTTGTAAATTATTAGAAAGGTTAATTAAAGACCATATGGTGGACTTCCTCGTTAAGCATAAATTATTAAATTCATCTCAACATGGATTCCTTAAAGCGAGGTCATGCTTAACAAATATGTTATGTTTTTTGGAAGAAATCACTAAGTGGATAGACGTGGGATCGCCAGTAGATATTATCTACTTAGATTTTCAGAAAGCTTTTGACAAAGTGCCACATCAAAGATTACTACTTAAATTAAAAGCCCATGATTATCGGGGATAGCATAACTGACTGGATAGAACAATGGCTGACTGACAGAAGACAACGAGTTGTAGTAGATGGAGAAGTTTCAAATTGGAAATCGGTTTTGAGTGGGGTACCTCAAGGATCAGTATTAGGACCTATATTATTCTTAATTTATATCAATGACTTGGACGACAGTATAACAAGTAACGTACTGAAATTTGCGGATGACACAAAACTGTTTAGAAAGGTTAATACTGATGGTGATAAACAACATTTACAAAACGATCTAGACAGATTAGTGAAATGGTCTGAGAAATGGCAGATGCTGTTCAATTTTGGGAAATGTAAATGCCTACATACAGGATATGGGAACTTGAATGTAAACTATAAAATGGGAGATACTGTTCTGGGTACTACTGTAAAAGAAAAGACTTAGGAGTTACAATAAGCGCTGATATGAAAGTTTCAGAGCAGTGTGGTATTGCAGCTTCAAAGGGTAATCAAATTCTTGGATTGATTAGAAGAAACATAACATACAAGGGAAAAAAGTTAATTATACCTCTTTATAAAGCAATAGTTAGACCTCATTTAGAATACTGTATACAAGCATGGAGACCATATCGTAAGAAGGATATAGATACGCTTGAACGCATACAAAGGAGAGAAACTAAAATGATTCCAGAACTTAGAGACCTTAGTTATGAAGAACGCTTGAAAGAATGTGGTTTAACAACTCTAGAGACAAGGAGGTTAAGAGGAGATCAGATTGAAGTTTTTAAGATATTGAATGGGTATGAAAATATTGATAGAAATATGTTTTTCTCACTCAAGAAGGATAGCAGAACTAGAGGACATGAGATAAAATTAGTAAAGGATCAATGTAGATTGGATATCAGGAAACACTCGTTCTCACAGAGGACAATAAATGAATGGAACAAATTGTCTACAAATTGTGTAACTGCTAGCAGCGTGAATATGTTTAAAAACAAGGTTGACACATATCTCAGGAGGGCGGGTTATAAGTAGGTGAACATTGTTGGACTCTCGATAAGCCAATGGCTTCCTTATCCACTTGCCATCTGGGCCTTTGGCTTGGATGGCAAATCTTTTTAAATCTTGTTAAAATGTCTGGGGCCATCCATACCGTGTGACACCAGTTTGAAAGGGAGTTTAACCACCCAACACTGACTCAGTCCTGGCGCTTAAATAACGAGTTCTATTCCAACAACCAACCTAGCCACGTGCAGTCACATATGTTGCAACTTACATCTTTCCGCTTGCCAGCAGCCATTTTGTTCTCAACTCTGCTGATAAGCATGGACAATTTCTCGCCAAGTTATTCTAGGCTTTTCTCGCTCTCCTCCAAAACCAGTTTGAATTCTTCGATCAGCTGCAAGTGTATGCAAAGTATTATTATTTACATGTTACAGAATTCAAGTCAAATACTTGTATATTACAAATTGAACTCAAGGCCAGACAAAAAATATGTGATGTGTATATGTATATATTGTAATATATAGTCAAGAGAAATATATTTGTAAAATTCAAGGTAGAGTGCAAATTTCCTTTGACCCATCCTGCTGACACCCATGCGCACATCATGTAGAAGGATTTTTTACAACAGGATTTTCAATGTAACAGATTTTAATCAAGATTACAACTGACTGTCATCACTAACTTTGATTTAATGTGTGCTATGAAATGTGGATTAGTACTGAATAAGATACCATGCATTTTACAGACAATATTGTGAACAACACCAATGTGTTGGAACTATGGTACTTCATAGATGTTTATGTATCATCTTATGTTACACTGGACATTACGATATGCAATTAGCTTACTTTTTCTGTTTGAATTTGTACAGTGTCTCTCCTTGATGTGGTATTGAAGTTATATCAGGAGTGTAAATTGTACAATGACTGAGAAACATGGTATATTAGTTTAGTCAGTAAGGTGCAACAAATGCACGTTTATCTTACAAACTTGCCTTACCGTGGTGTATTCTTAATTTAGGCATAAGCTTGCCACCCGCAGCCTACATATTATTATATTTATTTAACAGTCACACTATACTGAGACTAGGACATGTATTTTAACCCATTTACATGTATTGCTATTTAGTAGATACTGGTATGATGTATGATGAAGACTGGGTGCTGTACTGTATAAACCCTGCTCCTCCAGTGGGTTCTTGCCATGCAACAGAATGGATATCACTTGCCCACACCTGCATCGCTGTATCATGAGTCAACTGACAAGGCGTACTCGGCCGTCTTGTTTTACTAACGGGTGTTCTATTTATGTATGTGGGTGGTACCCTGTTTGGGCCAGTGTTGTGGTGGTATCCTGTTGTTGCAGTAGCAACGCTCTTTGCCATTGGTTACGCAGGTAGCAACGTTCTTTGCTATTGGTTACCCATGTAGCAGCGCTCTTTGCCATTGGTTACCCAAGTAGCAGTGCTCTTTGCCATTGGTTACCCATGTAGCAACGCTCTTTGCCATTGGCTACCCAGGTAGCAGCTCTCTTTGCCATTGGTTACCCAGGTAGCAGCGCTCTTTGTCATTGGTTACCCAGGTAGCAGCGCTCTTTGCCATTGGGTACCCAGGTAGCAGCGCTCTTTGCCATTGGTTACCCAGGTAGCAGCACTCTTTGCCATTCGTTACCCAGGTAGCAGCATTACAGCACATTTTCGCAAACACAAATAAATTCAACCAATCACAGAGAAAATCAATCACATGAAACAAGTAATTATTTTATGTATAATCTGTTTTACGTGGCTTAATACATAGCCACAAGAACTGTGTATGTTATTCATAATAGCTTGTAAAGAATAAACATATTTAGGTGAATTAAACTTGTATAATTTCTTATGGCTTGTAAGCCCTATTGCTCAAAATGTTAATTGCAGAGAAACTAACTGCATTGCTTAACTAACACATACAATGAAACCAGATAATATGTACGTATTATCCATTGCAGTCGCTTTAGAAAATAAACTTAATGCACAAATCACAACGTTATCAAAATAAATAAGTACAGATCAAAAATAATTCATCCTGAGGGAATCTTTATTATACGTAAACGAATCTTGTACAGGTATGTAAACAAATGAATAACACAAAATTATAATATCTTGTTTACAAATCGTTGAAATGCTGGAGTCATTGTCACATTTGTGTAGTCCAGTATATATATCTAGTCCATTATCGTGCTGCATAAACTAGACCCAATACTTAGCATGTGATGCATTTTCCATGATTCTTGAGGTCCATGACAATGCGAGTGATTTCACCATATCTTTGAGACTTCCTGAAAACAAACATAATGGTTACAAGAATTATAACAACATCGTGTGTGTGTGGATTATAATAATTATACTTATCATAACATAGGATATGTTTAAATGGATTTTACATTTCATTGAAGTGTAAATATATTATTCCAAGGGTAAGAAAACCACTTAGTATTGTCATGAGGTCAGCCTGTGTCATAACTTAAATTATTATTTAATTTTGATGTGGAATTGATAATTAGAATTGGTACTTTTGAGATGGAGTTAGAAGTGATAGGTTGTAATTGGTGTGTAATTAGAATTGTTATACCAGTAATGTAATTGACCCATACTCTGATAACAAGTGATTGTGCAATCAATTAGCGGTGTCACATATTGAATAACATCCCCCTGAAATGGGTAAGACAACCCGGTCGTCGTCACTTCCCGACCAGGACCCGGACTTTGTCAGCAGTGCACTGGCTCGACAGGAAGAAGCATTTATGAAGCAGATGGCCGTGCAACAGACCGCATTCCAGGCGTGCCTACAGTCGTTCCTCGAAGCCACGGACAAACGCTTCGACGACGTGGTGAGGGAGACGGCTAGGGTTGTAGCAGAACTGAAGGCGAGTCTGCAGTTCACGCAAAATGAAGTCGACAGCATAAAAAATCCCTTCATGAGAAATCTGACGTACTAGATGACGTACTAGTAGTCAAACGTATCGAGATTGTGGTTTAAGTGCAGGAGATTGAAAACGGCAGTGAGAACCAGACCCGCCTCAACAACCTGCGAATTGATGGTGTGGCCGAGGGTAACGCAGACACGTGGACGGACACCGAGGGTAACGCAGAAACGTGGGCGGACACCGAGGGTAACGCAGAAACGTGGGCGGACACCGAGCGTAACACAGACACGTGGGCGGACACCGAGGGTAACGTGGGCGGACACCGGGGGTAACGTGGGCGGACACCGAGGGTAACGTGGGCGGACACCGAGGGTAACGTGAGCGGACACCGAGGGTAACGTGGGCGGACACCAAGGCTGCAATGCGCAGATCATTCATTCCTGCGTTGAACATTTTGGAAACCAAGCCAGAGATAAACGCAACGAACGGGCGCACAGAATGACCGGAAACAGTCACTCCAGCAAACCGAGAACAATCGTAGTGAAGTTTGAAAGCTTCAAAGATCGGGAGACCATCCTACATGCAGCCCGCAAACAGAAGCTGCGAGGTCTGTACTTCAACGAAGACCTGTCTCAACGCGTGTTAGCTAGAAGGAAGGAACAGCTTCCTAGACTACGAGAGGCGAGAGAGAATGGCAAGATTGACTATTTCTCGTACGACAGGCTCGTGGTTAGGAACCGATTGGACAATCGCACCTGAGGTAACGAACACCCAGAACATTATATGTTAACGAACATTGACAATGGCTAATGCCAACTTACCTGCTTACAGTAATGATGATGAACTATTACTTGATAATTCCGATAACAAAGATATTATATTTAATGCTACTTTACAATTACCCATATTACATCACACACATTTAGATATAAATTTTGAATTGCATGATTACGACGATTTGTGGCCCAATTTATTGTCGTGTACAACGTTGAGCCAGACAACAGCGCTAACCAGAGCACGCATACTAATTGTAAATACTATAGTGATCGACAATTTGCATGTAATGTCAAATCCGATAGTGACTTTTCACTTATCCATTTCAATGCTAGAAGCTTAAATAATAATCTCCAGTAAATTAAGGAGTATCTTGATTAGCCATTTCGGAGACGGGCTGAACCGAACACAACTGAAGACATTTTATTAAACGGATATGAAGTTTTTCACGTCGCTAGGGCAAACAGAAAAGGAGGAGATGTCGCACTATTCGTAAATCACATATTTAATTGCACACTCCGTAGAGCAAAATCTCTTAAAATTGAGAATCTCATTGAATGTGTCACTATCGAATTAGACATGCAAAACACAAAAATATAATTGTGAGCTGTATCTACATAGCACCGGGATCAGACAGCGGTTTCTAGAATGTATGTATGGTCAAGGATTATCATTTAATAGTAAGACCGAGCCAAATTACCATCAACTTGTGCACCGTAATAGATAATATATTTACCAACAAAATCAACTACTCTGCTGGTAGCGGGTTACTAATCACGGACATTAGTGACCACTTGCCAATATATTAACTTGAAAACATAATTCTAAGACGTTTAGAAATGTAAGAAGCCTGAAAAAGGAATGTACTTATGTTTATGGAAAGTATGAAGCAAGAACAGTGGGAAAGCGTTTTGCGTTCGGACGATGTTAACATCGTGTATGCTATTTTATCAATGCATTCAATACATTGTACAACCTTTATTGCCCAATTAGGAAAGTAAAGATTGAGGGCACTTGTAGAAAAAACCTTGGTCATGTCTAACTAATCTCTGAAGAAATTACAAAGTGGGTAGATGACGGGTCACCAGTGGATGTTGTCTACTTAGATTTTCAGAAAGCTTTTGATAAAGTGCCACATCAAAGATTGTTACTTAAGCTAAAAGCCCATGGCATAGGTAGTGATGTAATCAACTGGATAGAAAAGTGGCTTACACACAGAAAACAGAGAGTAATAGTAGATGGTGAGATTTCAAACTGGAAATCTGTTTTGAGTGGTGTACCACAGGGATCAGTATTATTCCCTATACTGTTTTTAATATATATATATATATATATATATATATATATATATATATATATATATATATATATATATATATATATATATATATATATATATATATATATATATATATATAATGATTTGGAAGATGACATGTCTAGCAAAGTACTCAAAGTTGCAGATGACACAAAAGTATTCAGAAAGATTACTAATGATACAGATAAACAAAGTTTACAGGATGATCTAGATACATTAGTTAAATGGTCAGAAAAATGGCAAATGTTATTAAATTTTGGGAAGTGTAAATGTATACACATAGGACATGGAAACATGGACGAAGAATATAAAATGGGGGATGCTGTACTAGGTAGAGTCCAATAATTTTCTCTTCTATGTGTAGCCTGCCCTTATCAAATACCCTTATCAAATATATTTTCGTAGTCTAGCAGGATGCTTAAAATCGAAAACGGCGCCACCTAGCGAGCATGTTTAACAAGATTTAACAAGATTGCCATCCCAAACAACAAGTTCCAGATGGCAAGCGGACAAGGAAGCCATTGGCTTATCGAGAGTCCAACAATTTTCTCATCTATGTGTAGCCCGCCCTTATCAAATATCTATCAATTCTATTTTTAAATATATTCACACTACTAGCATTAACACAATCATTTGGCAGTTTGTTCCATTCATTTATCACCCTCGGTGAGAACGAGTACATTCTCTTGTCCAACCAACACTGCTCCTTAACTAATGCTGCTTTGTGTCCTCTGGTTCTACTACCTTCTTTAAATTTGAAGAACATATTCCTGTCAACATCCTCATAACCATTCACTATTTTAAACACTTCTATTTGGTCTCCTCTTAGTCTCTTGATCTCTAGTGTTGTCAAACCACATTATAATACGCGACTTTCGTAACTAAGGTCTCTCAATTGTGGAATAATTTTAGGTGCTCTTCGTTGTATTCTTTCTAGCTTGTCTATGTCCTTTTTACGATATGGCCTCCATGCTTGAATACAATATTCGAAATGTGGTCTAACTATTGGTTTGTACAGGGGTACAATTAGCTGTTTCTCCTTATACATGATAAGTCTCCTAATTAGCCCTAGAATTTGATTTCCTTTCGAAGCAACAATCCCACATTACTCCGAAACTTTCATGTCAGCACTAAATGTTACTCCTAAATCCTTTTATTGTGTGGTTCTACCTAGTACAGCATCCCCCATTTTATATTCTTCGTCCATGTTTCCATGTCCTATGTGTATACATTTACACTTCCCAAAATTGAATAACATTTGCCGTTTTTCTGACCATTTAACTAATTTATCTAGATCATCCTGTAAACTTTGTTTATCTGCATCATTAGTAACCTTTCTGAATAATTTTGTGTCATCTGCAAATTTGAGTACATTGCTATATATGCCATCTTCCAAATCACTGGTGACCCGTCATCTACCCACTTTGTAATTTTTTCAGATATTAGATAGACATGACCAAGGTTTTTTCTACAAGTGCCCTCAATCTTTACTTTCCTAACTGGGCAATAAAGTTGTGCAATGTATTGAATGTATTAATAAAATAGCATATGCGATGTTAACATCATCAGAACGCCACACGCTGTCCCACTGTTCTTGCTTCAAACTTTCCATGAACATAAATACATTGTCCTCTTTCAGGCTTCTTACATTTCTAAACGTCTTAGAATTATTTTTTTTAAATTCATATATTGGCAAGTGGTCACTAATGTCAGTGATTAGTAACCCACTATCAGCAGAGTAATTGATTTGGTTGGTAAATATATTATCTATTAGGGTGGACAAGTTGATGGTAATTCGGCCCGCTCTTACTATTAAAGTATATAATCCTTGAATATACATACATTCTAGAAACCGCTTTGTTCCGGTGTGTGTTTCCTGTTTAAATAAATCAATATTAAAGTCACCACAAACAAATTTGGTTTTACTCGAGTTGGCATATGTAAGTAACTGGTCCATGTACTCATAGAATCTGTCTATTTCTGAACCCGGTGCTTTGTAGACACAGCTCACAATTATATTTTTGTGTTTTTGCATGTCTAATTCGATATTGACACATTCAAAGAGATTCTCAATTTTAAAATATTTTGCTGTACGGAGTGTGCAATTAAATCTGTAATTTACGAATAGTGCGACATCTCCTTCTTTTCTGTTTGCCCTAGCGACGTGAAAAAACTTCAAATCCGTTTAATAAAATGTCTTCAGTTGTGTTCGGTTCAGCCCAAGTCTCCGAAATGGCTAATCAAGATACTCCTTAATTTTTTGGAGATTCTTATTTAAGCTTCTAGCATTGAAATGAAAAAGTGAAAAGTCACTATCGGATTTGACATTACGCTATTGTCTGGCGCAACGTTGTACAAGACAACAAATTGGGCCACAAATCGTCGTAATCATACAATTCAAAATTTATATCTAAATGTATGTTATATAATATGGGTAATTGTAAAGTAGCATTAAAAGTAATATCGTTGTTATCAGAATTATCAAGTAATAGTTCATCACCATTAGTGTCAGCAGGTAAGTTGGCATTGGCCACTGTCAATGTTCGTTAACATATAATGTTCATATAATGTACTGGGTGTTCGTTACCTCAGGTGCGATTGTCCAATCGGTCCCTAACCACGAGCCTGTCGTACGAGAAATAGTCAATCTTGCCATTCTCTCCCGCCTCTTGTAGTCTAAGAAGCTGTTCCTTCCTTCTGGCTAACACGCGTTGAGACAGGTCTTCGTTGAAGTACAGACCTCGATGCTTCTGTTTGCGGGCTACATGTAGGATGGTCTCCCGATCTTTGAAGCTTTCAAACTTCACTACGATTGTTCTCGGTTTGCTGGAGTGGCTGTTTCCGGTCATTCTGTGCGCCCGCTCGTTGCGTTTATCTCTGGCTTGGTTTCCGAAATGTTCAACGCAGAAATGAATGATCTGCGCATTGCAGCCTCGGTGTCCGACCACGTGTCTGCGTTACCCTCTGTGTCCGCCCACGTTACCTTCGGTGTCCGCCCACGTGTCTGCGTTACCCTCGGTGTCCGCCCACGTTATCCTCGGTGTCCGCCCACGTGTCTGTGTTACCTTCGGCCACACCATCAATTCGCAGGTTATTGAGGCGGGTCTGGTTCTCTAGATAGTCAATGCCGTTTTCAATCTCCTGTTGCACTGAAGCCACAATCTCGATACGTTTGACTACGTCATCTAGTACGTCAGATTTCTCATGAAGGGATTTTTTATGCTGTCGACTTCATTTTGCGTGAACTGCAGACTCGCCTTCAGTTCTGCTACATCCCTAGCCGTCTCCCTCACCACGTCGTCGAGGCTGCATCCCTAGCCGGCTCCCTCAACACGTCGTCGAAGCTACATCCCTAGCCGGCTCCCTCACCACGTCGTCGAAGCTACATCCCAAGCCGGCTCCCTCACCACGTCGTCGAGGCTGCATCCCTAGCCGTCTCCCTCACCACGTCGTCGAGGCAGCATCCTTAGCCGTCTCCCTCACCACGTCGTCGAGGCTGCATCCCTAGCCGTCTCCCTCACCACGTCGTCGAAGCGTTTGTCCGTGGCTTCGAGGAACAACTGTCGGCACCCCTGGAATGCGGTCTGTTGCACGGCCATCTGCTTCATAAATGCTTCTTCCTGTCGAGCCAGTGCACTGCTGACGATGGCATCGAAGTCCGGCTCCTGGTCGGGAAGTGAGGACGACCGGTTTGTCTTACACATTTCAGCGAGATTTTATTAAATACGTGACACCGCTAATTGATTGCACAATCACTTGTTATCAGAGTATGGGTCAATTACATTACAGTACTGGTATAACAATTCTAATTACACACCAATTACAACATATCACTTCTAACTCCATCTCAAAAGTACCAATTCTAATGATCAATTCCACATCGAAATTAAATAATAATTTGAGTTAAGACACAGGCTGACCTCATGACAATACTAAGTGGTTTTCTTACCCTTGGAATAATATATTTACACTTCAATTAAATGTAAAATCCATTTAAACATATCCTATGTTATGATAAGTATAATTATTATCATCCACTAGCACACGATGTTGTTATAATTCTTGTAACCATTATGTTTGTTATCAGGAAGTCACAAAGATATGGTAAAATCTCTTGCATTGTCATGGACCTCAAGAATCATGGAAAATGCATCACATGCCAAGTATTGCGTCCAGTTGCTGCAGCACGATAATGGACTAGATATATATACTGGACTACACAAATGTGACAATGACTCCAGTATTTCAATGATTTGTAAACAAGATATTATAATTTTGTGTTATTCATTTGTTTACATACCTGTACAAAATTCGTTTACTTATAATAAAGATTCCCCAGGATGAATTATTTGTGATCTGTACTTATTTGTTTTGATAACTTTGTGATTTGTGTATTAAGTTTATTTTCTAAAGCGACTGCAATGGATAATACGTACATATTATCTGGTTTCATTGTATGTGTTAGTTAAGCAATGCAGTTAGTTTCTCTGCAATTAACATTTTGAGCAATAGGGCTTACAAGCCATAAGAAATTATACAAGTTTAATTCACCTAAAATATGTTTATTCTTTACAAGCTATTATGAATAACATACACAGTTCTTGTGGCTATGTATTAAGCCACGTAAACAGATTATACATAATATAATTACTTGTTTTATGGTATTGATGTTCTCTGTGATTGGTTGAATGTCTTTGTGTTTGCGAAAATGTGCTGTAATGCTGCTACCTGGGTAACGAATGGCAAAGAGCGCTGCTACCTGGGTAACGAATGGCAAAGAGCGCTGCTACTGGGTAACCAGTGGCAAAGAGCGCTGCTATCTGGGTAACAAATGGCAAAGAGCGCTGCTACCTGGGTAAGTAAATGGCATAGGGTGCTGCTACCTGGGTAACCAATGGCAAAGAGCGCTGCTACGTGGGTAACCAATGACAAAGAGCGCTGCTACATGGGTAACCAATGGCAAAGACCGCTGCTACCTGGGTAACCAATGGCAAAGAGCGTTGCTACTGCAACAACAGGATACCACCACAACACTGGCCCAAACAGGGTACCACCCACATACATAAATAGAACACCCGACTCTTGATCAGATGACACATGATACAGCGATGCAGGTGTGGGCCAGTGGTATCCATACTGTTGCATGGCAAGAACCCACTGGAAGAGCAGGGTTTATACAGTACAGCACCCAGTCTTCATCATATATTATACCAGTATCTACTAAATAGCAATAAATGTAAATGGGTTAAAATACATGTCTTAGTCTCACTAATGTGACTGTTAAATAAATATAATAATATGTAGGCTGCGGGTGGCAAGCTTATGCCTAAATTAAGAATACACCACTGTAAGGCAAGTTTGTAAGATAAACGTGCGTTTGTTGCAGCTTACTGACTAAACTGATATACCAAGTTTCTCAGTCATTGTACAATTTACACTCCTGGTCTAACTTCAGTACCACATCAAGGAGTGAGCCTGTACAAATACAAACAGAACAAGTCAGCTAATTGCATATCGTAGCGTCCAGTGTAAGATAAGATGATACATAAACATCTATGAAGTACCATAGTTCCAACATATTGGTGTTGTTCACAATGTTATCTGTAAAATGCATGTTATCTTATTCAGTACTAATATATAATAATATTAATGTTTAGCCTTAAATTACCTAGCACACATGTAGGTATTAATGTAAAAATAGTACTCTACATGTATAAACCCCTAATACTATAAACTCAACAGTTAACAGTGTTGTCTATTTCACATGTGTATTGTCCAAGGCATTACCTGACTAGGCTAGCTGTCATTGCACTGTTGTTTACAAACAAGTCTTGGACACTGCACAACGCGCGGTCTCTAGGGTCTGTGCTAGGGAGTAGTCAAGATCAACCCTCTCACAGCCACCTCTTAGAGCAGAGGTTCCAAACCTTTTTAAGGCCATTCCCCACTTATGTAAACAATATTCATGCTATTCCTCCCATACTCACTGCTACGCCTATGACCTATATAAATTTTCACAAACACGTAATTAATAAATTGCAAAAAAAACAATATAATTTTATTTCGAATGTGACAATTCTTATAGTCTTCAAACAAAACATGCTACATTACAACAGTACGGAAGTCACAGCCACTAGGCACTACGAAAGTCACCAATAAGGTTCAGTGGTCCGTGCCCGTCTCGCTTGTCCGATTCTCGCTCGGCTTCGTGTGTCCGCCGAGAATAGATATGTGCGACAAACGGTGGCGCCACAGCGCGGAGCCTGGATAATCGAGGTTAACTAGTAATGTTACCAGATTTTCGAATGTGGTGCTTCCGTTTGTCGCCGAGTTAGCGTAGGCAATAAGCGTGGTTATGTTTATTCAAGGCCATACTTACTTATTTAACCACGGAAGTGGTTATTAGCCGCCAGCGGTACATAAAAGTCGAAGGCTATGGCCTAGTTGCCATTACTGCCGAGTAAACTGATCGGTGCCAGTTTCCAAAGTCTACTCAAGACTGTGTCAGAGAAGATAACGACGACATTAACGATGCCAACTATGCAATGCAGCTGTGGTGAATATTTTGATACATGTACGTTGGGTTATTATTATTATAATATATATATATATATATATATATATATATATATATATATATATATAAATTTCAGGGGGGCTAAATCTGACTATTTAGGTCCGTTAGTCGTAACTCCAGAATTGGTAGCTAAGAAAATAAAGGCAATGAAGGATAACAAATCACCGGGAGTGGATGGGATTCATCCAAAATTACTAATGGAAACAGTAGAACAAATCAGTATACCACTTGCAAGAGTATTCAACTTGTCATTAAAAGTGGGAGTTGTTCCGTTTGAATGGAAAGAAGCAAACATCATACCATTATTTAAAAAGGGTTCGAGAAATAAGTCAGAGAATTACAGACCAGTGAGTTTAACGTCAGTGATTTGTAAATTATTAGAAAGGTTAATTAAAAACCATATGGTGGACTTCCTCGTTAAGCATAAATTATTAAATTCATCTCAACATGGATTCCTTAAAGCGAGGTCATGCTTAACAAATATGTTATGTTTTTTGGAAGAAATCACTAAATGGATAGACGTGGGATCGCCAGTAGATATTATCTACTTAGATTTTCAGAAAGCTTTTGACAAAGTGCCACATCAAAGATTACTACTTAAATTAAAAGCCCATGGTATCGGGGATAGCATAACTGACTGGATAGAACAATTGCTGACTGACAGAAGACAACGAGTTGTAGTAGATGGAGAAGTTTCAAATTGGAAATCGGTTTTGAGTGGGGTACCTCAAGGATCAGTATTAGGACCTATATTATTCTTAATTTATATCAATGACTTGGACGACAGTATAACAAGTAACGTACTGAAATTTGCGGATGACACAAAACTGTTTAGAAAGGTTAATACTGATGGTGATAAACAACATTTACAAAACGATCTAGACAGATTAGTGAAATGGTCTGAGAAATGGCAGATGCTGTTCAATTTTGGGAAATGTAAATGCCTACATACAGGACATGGGAACTTGAATGTAAACTATAAAATGGGAGCTACTGTTCTTGGTACTACTGTAAAAGAAAAGGACTTAGGAGTTACAATAAGCGCTGATATGAAAGTTTCAGAGCAGTGTGGTATTGCAGCTTCAAAGGGTAATCAAATTCTTGGATTGATTAGAAGAAACATAACATACGAGGGAAAAAAGTTAATTATACCTCTTTATAAAGCAATAGTTAGACCTCATTTAGAATACTGTATACAAGCATGGAGACCATATCGTAAGAAGGATATAGATACGCTTGAACGCATACAAAGGAGAGCAACTAAAATGATTCCAGAACTTAGAGACCTTAGTTATGAAGAACGCCTGAAGGAATGTGGTTTAACAACTCTAGAGACAAGGAGGTTAAGAGGAGATCAGATTGAAGTTTTTAAGATATTGAATGGGTATGAAAATATTGATAGAACTATGTTTTTCTCACTCAAGGATAGCAGAACTAGAGGACATGAGGTAAAATTAGTAAAGGATCAATGTAGATTGGACATCAGGAAGCACTCGTTCTCACAGAGGACAATAAATGAATGGAACAAATTGTGTACAGATTGTGTAACTGCTAGCAGCGTGAATATTTTTAAAAACAAGGTTGACACATATCTCAGGAGGGCGGGTTATAAGTAGATGAACATTATTGGACTCTCGATAAGCCAATGGCTTCCTTGTCCACTTGCCATCTGGGCCTTTGGCTTGGATGGCAAATCTTGTTAAATCTTGTTAAATATCACTGTCGCTATTGAAATCAGCGACGGTCGATTCGGCCCACTCTAGCTAAGCGGCGGAAATCTAAGAATAGTCGTTTCGTCCCACGGCCTGAATCAATAGGAAAGGCGGAGCAGCGGAAATTATGATGGCGCACAGAAACATACGTATACGCTAATATAATAATAATGATCTGGAACTATTTATAAAAAATATAGCAATATAATTAAATTAAAAGAAAGTGGTTGACATAATAAAGAAATGAACCAAATTCAAGTAATTAATGTTTAATGGAAACGTCCACGAATAAACGTAATAACTAGTTGAGTTTATATTGTAATATATAATGTATTGACTTCATTGTCTGTGTGAGCACATTTTATGTGATCAAGCCCTTTGTGTGTTTAATCTGTCTTATGTTTCATCATCAACACTTGTTAACTGAAATGTTTGAAAGCGTGATTTCATAGTTTGTGTGAGCACATTTTATGATTTTAATCTATCTGGTGTTTCATCAGCAAAACGTGCTAACGTAAATGTTTGAAAGCATCACTTCATTGTTTGTGTGAGCACGTTATATTTGATCAAGCCCTTTATTCAATTAATCGTCTTAAGTCAGTTGAGCATATTACAATTTGCAAAGAGGTTTCATTAACGTTTTCGGCTCTATTGTCCCACGTCAGTAGCTGATTTCTAAGAATAGTAGTTTCGGCCCACGGCGTGATTCAGGAAAAATACTTAATATGATTACGCACAGAAACATATGACAATTATCTCATAAAATAACAGAATGCGTACTTCATTTTGGATCAATAGTTTATTATATATATATATATATATATATATATGTATATATATATTTATATATATATATACATACATATATATATATATATATATATATATATATATATGTATATATATATGTATATATATATATATATATATATATATATATATATATATATATATATATATTTGAAAACGGATGGAATTTCTGTCTTTATTAACAACTACCAAAACATAATTTTCCAAAACTACTACGACATATATATATATATATATATATATATATATATATATATATACATACATATACATATATACATGCATACATACATACATACATACATACATACAGGACTAACGTGTTATTTACAATCTGGGAGCGTCTCGTCAAGGGCAAACGTAACGAAGGGGAAACGCTGCGTTCCTTGAGCCGACTGACAAAAATAGCGAACGTAATAAACACTTGGTTCGAAAATAATAATAATACTGTAGCGTACAATATTTCGCTAAAACACGCAAACAATTGAAACTAGGGAACATAATAAATAAGTAATATTGGTTCGAAAACAGTAATAATGTAGCGCATGGCATTTTGTTAAAACACTGAAACAGTTGTAGCGTATAACATTTCGCAATTACAACACTCAATAAACAACAATTGACTCGAAAACAATAATACTGTAGTCAACAGCAGTTCGCTAAGACATGCAAACAGTTGAAAATAGCGAAGAATTCGTTAGTCGTTTTGGCCCACGGCGCCTGCTGGCACCTGTTGCATACACGGATGGTTCGGCCCATGCGAGCGAAAACACTTCACAGTTCACCGGTCACGCTGTTGGATGGTTCGGCCCATGGGCCGAACCCGTTATGGGCCGAAACATCCGACACCCGTCAAAACCTTCTGTGGCAGAGCGTCAGATTTTTCGGTTGAAGGGACTGGGGTGCAAAACCATCTACTGCCGTTTAGAAGCGTGGGCAACTTCGTTCAACCCTCTTTGTCTGTGTCTTTCGGAAGACAGTAAGACAGTAAAAGCCGTTGGTCACTTCTGTGTGGTGTCTATGGGGGGAAGTAAAAGATCGCACGCAATGGAAAAAACCTGTAGTGGACTCACAGAGCTGGTAATCTCATTTTCTAAACTACACATTGGCAACGTTCTGACTTTGGACTCTGCCAATTAATGACGTATCAGTAGAAGAACCGTTTTATATATGACTGATGCGTTATAGGAGTTGGATACCACAGGCATATATACATTTCTACACATTAATGCCTAACTAGCCAGGGGCGGATCTAGGCTTGTTGACAGGGGTCTCAGTCAGTCGTAGTCATGATGTTGTTCTACTTCTTACAAACCGGGGAGGGGCTGACCCCACTTGTATCATTCTACTTACAGAAGGGTTAATATTAGCCGGCTGCTAATACTTCAGTCTTTACATTGACACTAGTTCTGATGTAGGCCTATATATATTGTTCTTTACTGTAAAATTTGCCATGGACACAGGGAGGGCCCCCCTCTGTGACCCCTAAGACACCCCCTGGATCCGCTGCTGGCTGTACATGTTCAAAATATGTTACAGGTCTATGCTCTACAATGACATATATTCTTCTTTTAGTTCCTTAGTTACACATAATATATACAAGCGTGTACTGGTTCCTGGTGAGTTAAAACAAGATTTCAGAAGTACATATTGATTCTTGTAATTTCTGTGTGCCTGTGTATGTGTGTGGACTTTTTTCTTATTAAAATGCAATGTTTCTTTATTGCAGTTGTTGAATCCTGTGTGGACTGTTTCGATGTCTGTCACAACTGGGGCAAGGACTGTGACAGGTTGTGCCCATGTAGGTATCTCATGCATCTGCATTTATTCATACATGTTGTTTCAACATAGTTGATGGAAAATCACTCTTTATGGGCCACACATTTTTTTGTAAAAACATCTCACTGATTCCATGGTATTTAGCTGTAACTGAGGGATTAAATGAATGTATAAAAAAAGTTTATAAAAGGTGCGCAACAACAGCTAAAGTATATACCCACACATGTGGTTACTACACATTGTTCTGACATGTTATGCTTCAACTAGTGTTTGCTTGGTGGACTGTGATTATAACCAGGCATATGGTTTTGTGTCATACACACACCGCACACTGCGCACATGTGCATGCACACACACATATATATACACACACACACATCTTATATGAATTATTGGTAAAAACAATGGCGCACCAAAAAATAGTAGTTCATTTTAAAACTCCTTCCTCGACTGATTTAGCCTATCGTGAATCCAATTTGTTGATGTAGTGTGTGAATAGTTTATGTAATAATATCCACAGTCGATTTAATAAAAATACATTTTTTTTTCAAATCATTGAAAGAATTGACTTCAGTCTTTAGATCTGGTAAAGCTCAAAATATTGGATATCCAAAATGGTAAACACTTTGCAGGTCAATGCCAAGCATGGCTGTGACAGACTTCCAAACTCTCGCCGATCACATGACAAAGTGAAAAAATTTCACCAAGAGTGAAATTTGGGAGGTTTCAAGTAATGTTTAACCAAACATTGAGTAATTTAATAGTTTATCTGATGATTTCGCAAAACCCACATACAAAAGTTGCACAAACGAGCTAGCATGTTGCACCGGATACTAGGTAGATTTGATATTTCGTAAAATGAATTTGAAATGAGACTAGCATAAACATTTTACTGAGGAGGTACCCATAAACCCATCTGGTTTAATATATTCTAGTGAATTTGTGAAATTGCTAAGCATTCACAGAGCTGTGGGAATATTACATGTAATATATTGGATTTTATCATTTCATTTATGTTTTCTTAGCTATAACATTTAACAAATTGCATGCCCATACTTGGTGGGGGGGGGGAGCATTCGGACAAACCCACTTTTTGAGAGAATTGTGTTTAACTGTAACATTTGTCAAAAATCATCCCAGAAATCCCTGTCTGATTGTGTATGCTCAAACCTTCCCTCATCCAAATCTTGATGATTGGCCTGAATTGTGTTTTATTGTGATGCTGCATGTTGTCCATCCAACTCTGAGGAAAGAAATATCAGGTCTGTATCCCTGCATCTCTGGTGTAATTTGGGAGACAATTTGGAGAATGTTCAATAAAATGAACACCTTATGGTAACATTAATTAAATTAAATTAACCTATTTTTGTAAATTCATTAATTCAATACCAGCGGTAGATAGATTTTAAAGTTCCCTTCTCAAGTCGAATTTTTCACTAGTTTTATTTCAAATTCATTTTGCAAAAAACACACCCATCTTGTATACACTGCAACATGGGGATGTTATTTATTCATAAACTATTCACACACTACACATTTGGACATCAATGAACCGGATTTGCGATATACTAAATCAGTTGAGGTTGGAATTTTAAGGAGAAAAGTGGATAATCCAGGCAGATTACCAAGGTATTAAATTCAGTAATTATAATATATATAAAAATCTGGTGACGCACAGAATAACAGATTTAACATGGATTATTACACCCGCGCTTTGAGCCAAACACATATCAACAAACAACTACTTAATTTTTCTGGGTGGCTGAATGTCCCTATATCCAGTGGGACAAATGTAGCCATACATGTAAGCTATACATTCAAGCATAAATTAATCAAATTTGTTGAACAGTTTTGTTATAGTGTTTTATGTAGAACCATGGGAAACTGGTAGTCTCTGTTTTGGGTTTCTCACACAATATCAAAGATGATTTGAATGGCATCTAGTTACATTGTAATTAATATCTTTAATAGGTTTGACCTATTTCCCATTAAAATCGTTCCCTGAATACAACAACAGTGTAAACATGTACAAAAATAGTCCCAACATATTTAAATATAATTTAACTGTAATAAATATTTTAAACTATTTGAAAGTATTTGAAATACTTTTGAAAAAGTAGTTCCTTTTGAATTCTTATGTTGATAATTTAAAATGTAGTTGTGTTTGCATTTGAAGAAATATTACATTTTGTGTTTGCATTTGAAGAGGTATTACATATTTCTTTTTTGGTACTTTCTAATAAATATATATTGGTCATGGTTCTATGTGATCATAACTGATGTTTAGTGTTGTGCCCTGAAGCCGGTTTGCTAAACGTAGCAGTTGAAAAATTAAGTATATTTATATGGTGTGATTGAGATGTAATGGTAGAATTTTGAATGCATTCCCATGGATATACCGGTAGTTGAATAACTGTATCATGTGACCTAGTGCAGTTAAGTGAAATATGACTAGTGCATTCTTGTTGCAGGCTATGGGGAGATGCAGCAGAAAGATGAGATGATGTTGGCGTTGCTGACTCAGAGGCTGTGGATGTGTTGCGGTTATGCAGTGGTAGCAGTGGTCTTCTTTCTGCTTGGAATAGCTGCTACCACTTTCTGGAAGTGGTGGAGACAACCTATGCCAAGTAAGTATACCGTACATTGGAATGTGTCATATTTCCGTCAATGTTAGAAACTGTATACACAGAAATGAAGATGATAAACCAAACCTTGTAATATAAAGTGTGAACATAAAGTTGCTATGTTGAGCCTCCAACAGTACATTACTATTTCAAACATTGAACAATGTGTCCAGAAATATGCGTCAACACAATTCATTATTTAATCTAGTAGTAAGACATGTTTTAAAACATGGATGTTGTTTCTTAGGCTGATACTAACTGAAATATAAACCAATAACAAATCAGATGTCATCAAATTGGGTCAGGTTTTTTTCGAAAGACCCCGTTGGGAATGAAATACCCCATAAACAACCACACTGCTATAATAGTAATGAAACTGCTATAATACCTAAATCATCAGGAAGCTGAGATCAGAGGCACAACAATACAGAATCGATAGACATGATATAATGAACAGGGACATCCAAAAATATTATATCACAGGAATCACCAGGGGAACCATGATGCATGTACTAATATTTCTTCCTCTGTGTATGCAAGATGCACAGGTGGAGATGGAGACTCACTAGTGTGCAGTTTTATATCATTTTAGTTAAAACAGAATCATTTGCTTTTTTACAGATAAAAACATTTCCCAGTCGCAGAATAATTTGGAACGGGCAGAGCTGGTTCCTAATGGCCAAGCCATGTGTGCCAAGACCAATCCATGTGAGCATTACCAAAATGTACCACTGTGCTTTATGCAGTAACTAGTTACCATTGTATCAATGTATGTTATTTTACAGGAATTTTCCGTATTCATGCCTTTGGCCATTCCCAGTAAAATCAAGGCTCTTTTCTTATCCATGCCTTTGGTCATTCCCAGTGAAATCTAGGCTCTCCTTATCCTTACCTATGACCATTCCCATTCAAACCTAGGCGCTGTCCCTATCCATGCATTTGGTAATTCCCATTGAAATCTAGGCTCTTTCCTTATCCATGCCTTTGGTCATTCCCACATAAACCTAGGCTATTTCCTTATCCATGCCTTTTGTCATTCCCACATAAACCTAGGCTATTTCCCTGTCCATGCATTTGGTCATTCCCAGTGAACTCTAGGTTATTTCCTTATCCATGCCTTTGGTTATTCCCAGTGAAATCTAGACTCTCCTTTGGTCATTCCTACTTAAACCTATGTTATTTCCCTACCCATGCATGTAAACCTAGCCTCTTTCCTTATTCATGCCTTTGGCCATTCCCAGTGAAATTTAGGCTCTTTCCTTATACATGCCTTTGGCCATTCCCAGTGAAATATAAGCCCTTTCCCTATCCATGCAGTTGGTCTTTTCCACATAAACCTAGGCTCTTTCCTTATCTACTTCTTCAGTAATTCCCAGTTAAACTAGGCTCTTTCCTTATCAATGCCTGTGGCTATTCCCACTTAAACCTGGGATATTTCCTTATTCATGCCTTTGGCCATTCCCAGTGAAATATAGGCTCTTTCCTTATCATTACCTTTGGCCATTCCCATTCAAGCCCATGCTCTTGGTCATTCCAATTGAAATCTAGGCTCTTTCTCTATCCATGCATTTGGTCTTTCCCAGTGAAATCTATGCTCTCTCCTTACCCATTCCTTTGGTCATTCCCACATAAACATAGGCTATTTCCCTATTCATCCATTTGGTCATTCCCCATGAACTCTAGGCTATTTCCATATCCATGCCTTTGGCCATTTCCATTGAAATCTAGGCTCTTTCTCTATTCTTACCTTTGGCCATTCCTATTCAAAGCTAGCTCTTTCCCTATCAATTGCCTTTGTCCATTCCCGATTAAATCTATGTTCTTTCCTTAGCCATGCTTTTGGCCATTCCCAGTGAAATGTAGGCTCTTTTGTTATCCATGCCTTTGGCCATTCCTAATGGAATGTAAGGCTCTTTCCTTAGCCTTTGGCCATTCCCAGTGAAATCTAGGCTCTTTTGTTAACCATGCCTATGGCCATTCCTATTTCCTTATCCATGCCTTTGGCCATTCACACGTAAACCTAGGCTTTCCATGCCTTTGGCCATTCCCAGTGAAAACTAGGGTATTTCCTTAACCATGTTCCTTATCAGTGGTTAGTTGAACAAAATAGAATAGTATCATTGTCTTCTTTCAGTACCAGTGAACCCTAATGGCGGCCAACATTTGAATGATGCTGCATGTGCCAGTGACTGTGGTCAAGACTTGACAGAGACTCTGCAGAAACAATACAGCCATGACCAAGATGACTGTGCCACTGAGGTCGAATTCATGATTCCAGCCACCTCTTCCATCATAGATGAGGCCACTTGTTAATAATTTTAAAAGTGCCTCTTCAATTAGATTTTTTTGCTCGCCTTTTGCTCACCTATCTAGTGTCAGGTATGATGTGGTAGCTTGTTTGAAAAACTTTGTTATTTCATTTCGGTGAAATCTCCGAACAAACTTCAAAATTATTTTTGACCAGGTTCAATCAGATTTAAGCGAAAAGTGTCCCGGCTCTATATACAGAGGTGCCCGGCGCTATATACGTGTACAGAGTGGCCCGGCTCTATATACTATTACACCAGGCTCACCCTTTTGCTAGTTACCTGATCTAGCGATCAAAGCATATTTAATTTGGAGATTTTAACAAAAGTACATACTTGTTTATTAAACCAACTAACTTGGTTCACGGTGGGCTAAATTAGTTGAGGGAATTTTTATATGATAGAACTACACTTTTTGATGTTGCTGAGAGGCAGTAATCCTGTAAAGTTGTGCACCATTGTTATAATTATAAAACTGCTAATACTACTTAGTATTACTACTGAGCCAGTTATATTTATTTTTTAAGTGAATGTTGTTGTGTGTTAAAAAACTGCAGATATAAATGGCTGATATTCCGTTTTTAAAGCAATAATATTTTTGCATCATAGTTATGTGTTAAGACAATGCTACTTTGTGAATAATTTTGATGCCACACATAGCTGCAGGAGTACAGGTTTAATGATGAAAAGTTTCTACATTTTATCAGTTTTTGTTACATTTTATAGCCACTGGTGTTCTATGGTATTTGGACAGGTTTGTATGAACGACGCTGGCGTGGATACTGTTTTTAGAGTCTTATTATAGGCAGGTCCTGTACTCATGACAGTACGTTGCTGCTATATGTGACCAATCTGCTGCCGGCCGGTGGATGAATACAGCGTGTGGCTGTCTAATATTTTACCATTTTATAGTAAATTTTTACATGTTTATTGATGTACTTTGCTCAGTTATGTTGTGGGCCTCCACGTAAACATTCCTGTGTGCATCCACTGTTATCATTGCAAATAAATTGGCCAGTATTTACTATTGCTGCATCGATCATTTGGTAGTTGAGTTTGTTGTCATTTCCGTTCATCGTGTTAGCGACTGACACTGTGGGATGCACCATTAGATTTGGGGGACCTCAAAATCTGGTGATAACAACAAATTTGGAAATAAATAACCACTGGAAAAATATTTTTTTAGAAACGAAACAATTAGTTGCATGTTTCACCTAAATTGGAAAATATCATATTTGCATGGTGGATAAACCTGACTCCTAGAAATGTGATGGTGCATTCATATCTATTCCTTGTCTGTCACACAAAAAACAGTGACTGATTTTTTATATTTGTGGAAAAAGCTGGTGTATGTAAGTTGTAGTTTATGCATATTTTTTAGTTTCTGTCTGGGGCAATTTTGAAAATAAATGCTACCACAAAGTTTATCCTTTCTTGCTTATTAAGAATACAATCCATATTAAACAAATCATGGTTGAAACTATGATCTATGGGTAATATGCAGAAAACCAGAGTTTAATTCCATTTTCTGTATTGATAAAATCCTGGTTTCTTATAAGCACATTTTAAATTAGGTGTCTCAAAACTCTGTAGTATTTGTCTAGTGTTTTTCCCCAAGCAAGAAGTGATAGATCACCTTTTTTGTACATTTCTGCAGAGGGGTTAAGAAATACACTTGGTACACCTCTGAAGGTGTTGATGGTTGAGAATAGCCCCTTTGATACTCGCTAACATCTCCATTAATATATAAAAAACCTCATCATCCCTCATTTTTATAAAAAGTTCTGATGAGAAACCATTTTTTATTTGGCCTTAGTACTGTCACACCTTATGTCACCACTGGGTCATACAAACATAACAAGGTTTTCATATGTTTAGTTATTTTATTCCAAATACAGACGTCGCATTAAAAAAATTTAAATCCATATTTTTTTCTGTATAAATCCATATACATTTTTTTTTGGGTTAACCAACCTATGGCATTCCTATTCCTATTGAGTGCAAAAGTATTTGTTGTTTGTCCAGTACTAGTTTGTCATTTGATGTTACTCACAAGAAAATATGTACTTTATCATGATTTTTCCATTTGAAACAAACCCATATCAAAATGGGATACAGCTGTATACCAACAACATGCGATTGTATGCAGGATAACTGTATGATATATATATGATGCAGCAGTTCTGTAAAGATGCACAACATGGCATCTTCTGGACCATATTTTTAATGAGATTGTGATGATAAGACATCGATTGTGTACATAAGTTAACAGTGTGACCATCTTCACGTGCACTCAATGACAAATGACACAATCCTTGTAACTCATAGATCACACTCAAAACAAGTTTTACATTCCCCTGTTGAATGAAAACCTAATCTTCTGGTTGCACTATTAGAAGCAGTGCTGTGTAGAGGGAAGTTTTTCAAAGTCCACATAATTCATGATAGGTTAGGTATCTTTAAAAATATTTATTTCCAGATATTATTTCGGCAAACCATCATGTTTTGTTGAAAACGACATATATACTCAGCAGTCGGCGCTGGTATTCACAGACTATTGATCCATACTTTAATTCACCTATAAAGGATAAATCACAAGAAACCGTTAAAATACTGGTTCTAAAACAAATCATCAGGTAATCAACAAAATAGCAACATCAAATACCCAAACGAGCAATTACACTTGGAATGTGAGCAATAACCTGGATACAGAGATACAGCAATAAAATGCAAAAACGAGCATGCATAAACATATTTAATATATAAGAATATGCAAAATTGGGCTGGGAATGTAATGTTAACAGGAATGTGGTATGCACCAATACATAAATATATTCAAAATATCATACACTGTGCATGGCTGTTGCATTATTATTGACACTTGTAGGATAAAAAAATTATTTAGCATGATTGGCTTTTATATAATGCAATTCTGCCATTAGCTGAGAGAAATTCTTATGAAAAAATTGCGATGAGGCTACCAGACATTTCCTATTTTCTGAGCCCTAAGACGCTTTGTAAATATAAAAAATTGCAGGCACTGTACAAGCATTGCTAATACAGTGAATGAAAAGCTTATTATTGCAAAATGTCAACTGGGAAAACTCTAAAAAATATACCTTTAAATTTTTGGTGATACTCCAAGTGGGTCTTGCCTGGTCTATGGGGACGGGGTATAAAGAACACAATAGCACATTTATTACTTAAAGCCACAACACACAACTCAACATACCTGCTACACATAAACAGATACAGAAATCTCAGTTCGCTCATTAATCTTAGTAAAACATTATTACAAAATAATATAGATAAACACTTTGGCAGATGCACAGACATAAAGTAGAGTTAATCATAACGTAGACAATCATGAGTTCTTTAAACTTGATCAATATTCCATACGTAGAAAACTGCAGCGTACAAACCTTCACATCACCACAATAAAGATATCCTATATGACAACAAAACCAGTGTGTTTTAATCAATTGATAAATATCCATTATTAAACATTGCACTAATCAACATATCACATCGGACATCTGCCATGTTTGTAGTGACAGTACCTCCTCCAGGACTAAGTGAACATTGTATTGGGTAAAACAAGAAGTTTAAACACAGTTTGCTTTTGTACAAATGGAAAGACCTAGGACTGGCTGGCATCATCATCAACAACAAAGGAAGGTGCAACGTCTGGGCTTTCGGGACCCACCAATACAGATGACTCTTGTTTGACCCTAAACATGCAACATTAATAATGTTTCGTAATATACGAAAGAGATTCATCATTACACTTAACTGGTGCATATCTAGCACTTACCTGGGATCCATGACAATATTATGCAAAGTAACAAATGTATCAGCTTAAAATGATTTCATTTCAGTAATCCTGAATGTGGTCTTTTCCTGATTAATTAAGATAGTGCCACAAATCTAAACTGTTTAGTCTGTGTCAATGACTTGCATAACATCATGCTAAGTAAAATGTCAACAGTTATAGGCTAACTCCTTTGTAGTAGGTTGCTCATAAATGAGCAAGTTTGCTGCCATTAAATGCACACACACATGCACACATAGCTACATGTGTTCAGTCATTTCATATCCTCTGATGCATGAATTCTTATTTTATGACAACCGCATTTTGGCTAGACACATTTCCTTTCAATGCTGAAACTGCAGCAAAGACGTATGATTAATTACATGATTACTTGTTATATATCACATTTTAATAATACTCAGCAACGACACTCAGATAATCAATTCCACTTCTCAGTTACATTAATTAAAATATATATTTCATGCTCTTGGTACATTCAGAGTACAACTACTAACATACATGCTTAAGTAGACACATCTAAGACATGTATACATGTCAATGTACACTTCAGCCTTAGCAATGATACCAGTGCTTGATTAACAGGCATTGAGCATTCAACTTCGCAGTTCCTCACCTGTCATCTCTCATGCATAAGCAGACACACTCATGGTTTTACATTAAATGTCCCAGCCTCACGGCAAAGGTCTGAGATATCATGCATATTTTCATTATTTTTTGCAATGAAAAATGGTTTTCCTTTTTATTTTTGCCAAAAACAGACATCTGTGTGTGTGGTGTGTGCGTGCGTGCGTGCGTGCGTGTGTCACAAGCGACGGCCTAGTGAATTTTACTGGTAAAATCCATCTTTTACTAAGTAATATGTGAAATGTCAGTGAACAGCTGAGCATCGACTAATGGTGTTTCGTATTGGAAAGCAGTGTAAACTCTTGTTGAAGATGAGCTTTACTCTCCAAATTCACTGGGATACACGGGCTGGGGGTCTTTGCGGCCCCTGGACCCTGCTTGGGAACATTTCTCACGCCTAAGAACTGTCCACAAGTTGACAGCTGCACAGTTATGGATGATGTCAAAACATCAGTGTTCAACACTACACAACCTAAGTTTCACAATGACTGAGTCAACACCTAGTGGGCTTAGCATTGTACATTGTTGCATTTGCCCAAAAATATTGTTTATTTTCCAAATACAAGAATGCTGAATTTGTGCACACCCAGATAATTTTTTTCATAGAGCATGTCAGACGAGAACATTTTCATGTAATTCAAACTTTCATGTGGAGGGGCCTGTCTGAGATCATCCAGCAAACATTTCTCGCATGCATGCACGCACGCATGCACACACACACGTTTTGTCGATCTTGTGTCTTATTGAAGACACATACCATACTGACTTAATTAATTTGTACTGATAATGTTTACCCAGTAAACAAAACTGTAAGTCCAATAAGCAGGACATAAATAACATGTGTCAAGGCAGTGTCATGTCATGTCACCACTGTGTCTACAGTGATGACTCGTGCTATAGTTCATACTCGACAACGTCGTC
The DNA here is from genome assembly GCA_033239005.1 of Lamellibrachia satsuma. Taxonomy (NCBI): domain Eukaryota; kingdom Metazoa; phylum Annelida; class Polychaeta; order Sabellida; family Siboglinidae; genus Lamellibrachia; species Lamellibrachia satsuma. Next base: position 11,344,354 of record BSQZ01000012.1, on the reverse strand, counting down.
GTCCGACTCTGACGGTGCGGCCCTCACTTCTTGGTACCACTGCTTTGTGAGGTTCTTCATCTGTGCTGTCCCAGCATGCACCTCCTGGAAACATTCCCACAAGTGAAGACACATTGCTTCCACAACAGGGCTGGACATTGAGATGTTTGGATACATGACCATAGGGCAAGTGGCCCTCAGGTTCTACTTCTCGGCCTCTGTGGGTTCCTAAAAGCAAGGTCATGTCTAACCAATCTCTTATTTTTTTGGAAGAAATTACAAAGTGGGTATATGACGGGTCACCAGTGGATGTTGTCTACTTAGATTTTCAGAAAGATTTCGATAAAGTGCCACATCAAAGATTGTTACTTAAATTAAAATCTTGGTATAGGTAATGATGTAATCAACTGGATAGAAAAGTGGCTTACACACAGAAGACAGAGAGTAATAGTTACAGATTAACAAAGTTTACAGGATGATCTAGATAAATTAGTTAAATGGTCAGAAAAATGGCAAATGTTATTAAATTTTGGGAAGTGTAAATGCATACACATAGGACATGGAAACATGGATGAAGAATATAAAATGGGGGATACTGTACTAGGTAGAACCACACAAGAAAAGAATACCACGTATAAGGAGAAACAGCCAATTGTACCCCTGTACAAAGCAATATTTAGACCACATTTGGAATATTGAATTCAAGCATGTAGGCCGTATTGTAAAAAGGACATAGACAAGCTAGAAAGAATACAATGAAGAGCAACTAAAATGATTTCAGAATTGAGACACCTTAGTTTCGAAAGCCGCTTATTACAATGTGGTTTGACAACACTAGAGACCAGGAGACTAAGAGGAGACCAAATAGAAGTGTTTAAAATAGTGAACGGTTATGAGGATGCTAATAGGAATATGTTCTTCAATGTTAAAAGAAGGCAGTAAAACCAGAGGACACAAAGCAGCATTAGTTAAGGAGCAGTGTAGGTTGGACTTGAGAAAGTACTCTTTCTCACAGAGGGTGATAAATTAATGGAACAAACTGTCAAATGATTGTGTTAATGCTAGTAGTGTGAATATGTTTAAAAATATAATTGACAGATATCTGGCAATGGCGGGCTACACATAGATGAGAAAATTGTTGGACTCTTGATAAGCCAAAGGCTTCCTTGTCCACTTGCCATCCGGAACTTGTTATTTGGGATGGCAATCTTGTTAAATGTATGTTTAATAGCCCTGATAACTTGGACTAAATTGAGCACTAGCCACTTATTTATGAATATTGTTAATACATTGCATTTATGGCATCATGAGATGAATATATATATATATATATATATATATATATATATATATATATCCACGTATGTATAACAGGGTTGTTTAAAATGTTTTTTCTTTGAGTCCAAAAGTGCTACAACAAAATGTATGTTTAATAGCCCTGATAACTTGGACTAAATTGAGCACTAGCCACTTATTTATGAATATTGTTAATACATTGCATTTATGGCATCATGAGATGAATATATATATATATATATATATATATATATATATATATATATATATCCACGTATGTATAACAGGGTTGTTTAAAATGTTTTTTCTTTGAGTCCAAAAGTGCTACAACTGTGCACATGCATTCGATACAGGTAGGCGTCAACCCTGAGGCTAAGTATCATTCGATACATGTAGGCATCAACCCTGAGGCTAAGTACCATTCGATACAGGGAGGCATCAACCCTTAGGCACTATCAAATTTGCTGACTGCACAGGTAGAGTGGAAACTCCACAAACCATGTCTACCAGTACCTGTTGTGTGAATCTTCTTGTGAAGAACGGGATGAGATATTTGATGTCGAACTTGAGGAATCCCTTCAGATGCGGCTTCACAACGTTTACCTCAAACTCCTCTTCTGTGAGCTCTGACAGATGTTCTGAGTCGAGGGCATCTCCCTGTACAGTCAGTGAACAACAATCACAAAGGCCAGAGTTCATTTTTCAAGGTTTAAGAATTTTTGTTAAAGGAACTAACAACAAGGCACTAGCTAAAATGCTTTTCGGTATGTACACAAAGTTTAATATTGTATGCACTGCATGCCAAAATAAAAAAAATTATTTATAGGTAAAGTTAGATATTTAATGTGTTTAACTTGCATTAATGAGACGAGCAATCATGTGGTTTTGTGACGACAATGACATTGGGTTTACATTCAGTCAGTGATTTCTATGCAATGCTTCGGCATAGTTTCACTCGCGTTACTATAGCGAGTGATGGCGATGTCAATTTTCCAGAATAAAAAGTATAATGTAACGATTTTTAACCATTAGTGACAAGTGATACCGCAGGATCATCTTTGAATTTGGCTCTTTTGGAGCAGTTTAGTAATGGCAGTAGCCTTGGACTTCAAACTTAATTACTTTCTAAACGAACCATGAAAACGACCAAATAAATTTGACGTGGTCAAACATTCCTCTTACTTCCATATAAAGATCAAAATAAACAAAACTTGTCATCTCCTACGCCTAGCTTTGCGGAGATAGGCGTAGAAGATATAGTTAGCTTTTGTTTTTGTAATCTGTTATTGTTACATGAAATTACGAGTAATGTTTGACCACGTGACATGTGTATATGTATGGTAAATATGTGAGAAACTTGGCAGCTCTAGGTGGTCCTTTTCATGGTTAGGTCAGAAAGTAAAAATTGCAATAGCAGGAGTAGCACTGACGGGTGGTGGTGATTTCGGCACTCAGAGGATTCGGCCCAACTGCGATGTTATTTCGGCTTGGTGATTTCGGTGACTGATGTGACAAGATCTACCCAGGTTTAGCTAGTAATTGATTAGCCTTCACTTTAAGGGTTTGTTATTCCTGTACTTGTCATCAAATGGAAGCCAAGTTTAACTAGATACTGTAGAAGTACAGTGCCTTGTTGGTTTCGTACAGTGAGCAGGTGTGAATAAAAGACCATGCTTCACATTCAAAATGATTTTACAAAAAACAGTGTATAGATCAAAGACCCTATGCAGGTGGTGCCCTTGAATTCACAATACAATAATCACTTATCACTGTCATTACTCTGTATTTGATTTAATAAAAAATCTTGGGCAAATTTCACCTGATGAGAGAAATGCTTGAAAATCTGAAATATAGAAACAAGATATTATTGTTATTAATTTTAATTACATTTACTTAAATTATTCAACTCTATAAACATTATAGTTTTTGGTGCAATATATTATATGATATAAATTTTAAGGATACAAAGAACTGTATAAGTTCTAATGATCATCTCATTGACAGCATGTTAAAATGGAAAAAATATAGCGCCGTATTTTATGCGAAAGGAAAAACAAGCTATAAAAGCAGTTACAAAGTAACAATTTCGGGTTAATGTGGAACAAAATCAACTAACAAATGAGAGAATAATTAGTATGCTTTATTCACAGTAAGACACACACTAAACTTCATTTGCCCGCTACACAGTTGTTTGGGCCGAGATCACTATGTCTGTTGTGCTCTGAGGCTGAAGTTACCAGAGTTGCGGGCCAAACTCTTCAAAAATGCTGTCCAAATTCACTGGGCTGAATTCACTGTGAGCTGACATCATCTGTATCAGTACCGACAGCTTGCGGATAGCTCATTTCGATCCTAGATGGACCGTGGTCATCAACGTTCTACGGATTGGTGGCAACAACATAGCTTCCACTACTGGGAATAATGTGGGCACATCATCCTCTTTCAAAGAGATTTTAGCACCCGGATAACCCAGGGCTGCCACTTTCTCTTGTCCGGATCACATTCGAAACAAGTTCTCTCGTAGCGAGCAAAGCCGGCTGTGCTTCGTCAGCTTGACGTTTGCTTTTTTAAACAAAGTTGGCTCTGTAGGGAACTTAAACCAACTACATGTTGCTTTATTCTTACTACTGTTTGCATTGCAATAAAATACAGCACAATAAACCATTTTGATGCTCTCTTCTAAACAACCACTATCACTGACAACAGTACGGAAAGTCCCAGTCTTGTAGCATTTCCTTATTATCATTGATGTCATGTCGAAGCTTGCTGATAAGCGCAGGACAAATATGCACAATCGAGGCAGGCCAGTAGAACAGAGCATTACTTGGAATTAGTAATTAATGGAATTCTAATAAATTTGTCAGTGTTGTGGAAATGGAAATATGCTACAAAGATATATATATAATATGATTTCAAGCCATCATTGTTGTTATTCCCTTTATTTTTTGTACCAGGGGTAGAACTACCCAGTAACCCGCTAGTTTGTACATTAATAAAGATTGTCACAAGCTGGTAAAACCACATACTGACTAGTCTGTCTGTCTGGTAAACAGCCAGCAACGACATTGCATCGTTTTTGACAGGTGTTGCACAGCATGGGGTAAAGCATGTTTAAATTGTTAATTGTTATGGGTTTGATAATTTGCAGTACTAGTAACCCCTTTGGAGGACTAGTATACTTTTATTTTACTAGTCTTGCTAAAAATCTAACAAATATATCTATTTATAAAAATAATTATAAAAGTATTTATATAGCGCCCGATCGGTCAAGATTGCTCTCAGGTGCTTTACGTACATGGAATCATAACTTATTAAAACATTAATTATTATTAGTCAGATTAAATTATTATAAATCAGATAAAAAATTAATATATGTGCAGAACTGGTATAACGATTTTTCGTAAACATGCCATTGTGTTCTCTGAAGTATGGCAACATTCTCACACAGAACGTGGCATATTTTATTCTGAACTGACCACAAAATGACCATCTAAATGTCAATACCTACACTTTATTATGTTCACTATTTCACTTACATATTCTTTGGTTTTAGAGAGGGTCACCATTCGGCCCGGTCGAGTTTTGCGATGCTTGTCCGTCTTAAGAAACTGAAATGACACACAGCGTCATAGACACTTTCAATTATTTGTTTTCTGTTTAATCTCAGGGAGTATCTTACTTTGGTAAACAATTGTAATATTTACAAACAAAGTTCAGTAACAATCAGGCAGATAAATTCTCTAACATTAGAGAAGAATCTTGACAGATAATGACAAAGAGAAAAGTGGATAAATAACTGATACAAATCGAAATTGATCAAATTAAAAAGAATGTCACAGAAAAATGGAAACATGGTTACCTTCTAAAAAGAGACAATTTATTCAATGCCCATATTAAGTAAGGTTAGCCTTAAATTCCTGTCCAATTGGCCAGTTTTTGAAAGCAGTACCTTCATCAGTGGCATGGTGGAGCCACCGAGGATAATGACGGTAAAAAGAACGATGATGAGCGTTGTCGTGACAATCACATGTCTCTGTTCATTATCAAACTCCAGGTGTAGACTGAGGGCAAAGGCAATTGCCCCACGTAAACCTGCAAAGGTGAGAATGTCAAATAACATGCAAAACAGTGAGCTATAGTTTTATATAGATTAATGGTACCTCACCAATACACTTTTTTCACTCATTTAATTTTAGACTCATTTCACAAACAACGAACCTATCTAGTATCCATGACGACATGTTAGCTCTAGTATCCATGACGACATGTTAGCTCTAGTATCCATGACGACATGTTAGCTCCAAGATCCATGACGACATGTTAGCTCTAGTATCCATGACGACATGTTAGCTCCAAGATCCATGACGACATGTTAGCTCTAGTATCCATGACGTTAGCTCTAGTATCCATGACGACATGTTAGCTCCAAGATCCATGACGACATGTTAGCTCTAGTATCCATGACGACATGTTAGCTCCAAGATCCATGACGACATGTTAGCTCTAGTATCCATGACGACATGTTAGCTCCAAGATCCATGACGACATGTTAGCTCTAGTATCCATGATGACATGTTAGCTCCAAGATCCATGACGACATGTTAGCTCTAGTATCCATGACGACATGTTAGCTCCAAGATCCATGACGACATGTTAGCTCTAGTATCCATGATGACATGTTAGCTCTAGTATCCATGATGACATGTTAGCTCCAAGATCCATGACGACATGTTAGCTCTAGTATCCATGATGACATGTTAGCTCCAAGATCCATGACGACATGTTAGCTCTAGTATCCATGGCGACATGTTAGCTTGTTTGTACAAATTGGTGACTTAGTTTTGGCGAAATCATCGAACAAACTATTAAATAATTTTTTAGCCAATCTACTGATCAATGTCAATTCTTTCAAAGATTTTAACAATGCATGCACTGTTTTATCAAACTGATTGCGTGTAACTATACATGTACAATAGATCTGACCATCAACAAACCTGATTTGTGATAGGCTAAATGAATTGAGGAGAGTTTTAAGTGTTTGTGGTTACATACCACTCAGCCACATAATAAACTGCATCTTCTTCGTTATCTTGTGCTCCCGGAAGTAGTTGGCCGCAAACGACAGAGGGTAGATGTTGAAGGCCCGAGCTATGAGAATGAGAGCCTGCAAGTAGATGGACCATGTTCAGTGCGGTGAGATCACTGGCTATGAGAATGAGAGCCTGCAAGTAGATGGACCATGTTCAGTGTGGTGAGATCACTGGCTATGAGAATGAGAGCCTGCAAGTAGATGGACCATGTTCAATGCAGTGAGACCACTGGCTATGAGAACGAGGGCCTACAAGTAGATGGACCATGTTCAATCCTTGAGATCACTGGCTATGAGAACGAAGCCCTGCAAATAAATGGACCACGTTCAAGGTAGTGAGATCACTGGCTATGAGAACGAAGGCCTGCAGGTAGCTGGACCATGTTCAATGCTGTGAGATCATTGGCTATGAGAATGAAGGCCTGCAGGTAGATGGACCATGTTCAATGCTGTGAGATCACTGGCTATGAGAATGAAGGCCTACAAGTAGATGGACCATGTTCAAGGCAGTGAGATGACTGGCTATGAGAACGAAGGCCTGCAGGTAGCTGGACCATGTTCAATGCTGTGAGATCACTGGCTATGAGAATGAAGGCCTGCAGGTAGATGGACCGTGTTCAATACTGTGAGATCACTGGCTATGAGAATGAAGGCCTACAAGTAGATGGACCATGTTCAATGCTGTGAGACCACTGGCTTTGAGAATGAAGGCCTGCAGGTAGATGGACCATGTTCAATGCTGTGAGACCACTGGCTATGAGAATGAAGGCCTGCAGGTAGATTGACCATGTTCAAGGCAGTGAGATGACTGGCTATGAGAATGAAGGCCTGCAGGTAGCTGGACCATGTTCAATGATGTGAGATCACTGGCTATGAGAATGAAGGCCTCAAAGTAGATGGACCATGTTCAAGGCAGTGAGATCACTGGCTATGAGAACGAAGGCCTGCAGGTAGCTGGACCATGTTCAAGGCAGTGAGATCACTGGCTATGAGAATGAAGGCCTGCAGATAGATGGACCATGTTCAATGCTGTGAAATCACTGGCTTTGAGAATGAAGGCCTGCAGGTATATGGACCATGTTCAAGGCAGTGAGATGACTGGCTATGAGAATGAAGGCCTGCAGGTAGCTGGACCATGTTCAATGATGTGAGATCACTGGCTATGAGAATGAAGGCCTACAAGTAGATGGACCATGTTCAAGGCAGTGAGATGACTGGCTATGAGAATGAAGGCCTGTAGGTAGCTGGACCATGTTCAATGATGTGAGATCACTGGCTATGAGAATGAAGGCCTACAAGTAGATGGACCATGTTCAAGGCAGTGAGATGACTGGCTATGAGAATGAAGGCCTGTAGGTAGCTGGACCATGTTCAATGATGTGAGATCACTGGCTATGAGAATGAAGGCCTACAAGTAGATGGACCATGTTCAAGGCAGTGAGATGACTGGCTATGAGAACGAAGGCCTGCAGGTAGCTGGACCATGTTCAAGGCAGTGAGATGACTGGCTATGAGAATGAAGGCCTGCAGGTAGCTGGACCATGTTCAATGCTGTGAGATCACTGGCTTTGAGAATGAAGGCCTGCAGGTAGATGGACCATGTTCAATGCTGTGAGATCATTGGCTATGAGAATGAAGGCCTACAAGTAGATGGACCATGTTCAAGGCAGTGAGATGACTGGCTATGAGAATGAAGGCCTGCAAGTAGATGGACCATGTTCAAGGCAGTGAGATCACTGGCTATAAGAATGAAGGCCTGCATGTAGATGGACCAGTGTTTGGGGAATATTTATAAGTGACTTGGCATTGATATTGTACAGCTTGTACTCCACGATGAAATATGAGAAGTCAGATGAAGATTGTTCAATACTTACTATACTCCAGAGAACAAGCGCTGGCTTGACGATGTGACGGAAACTGAAGATGGCCAAACCAAGGTAGGCAAAGACACACGTCTCTGAAAGTAGATACAGGATACACAATATGACAATAGCATGTCTTAACAGCTGTGTGAGAGTTTCATAATGTATGTACAGTGTGTGCCTCTCATTCTGAAAGCATCAGTCAATAACAGCAGACAAACAACAATAGACTAACACATCTTTTTTATTTTTTTGCTTTTATACAAACATACTTGCACAGACACAATCTGACTACATCTGTAAATTTATGCAACATATCAAAGCCACTCTGTTTGGAATTACAAGATACTTTTAAAATCAGCAAAGTTTGCAATAGGTATACTACTACATTATGTTAATTGACACTTGTCCAATATGTCATATTATTGTACACATCACTAAAAGCATTGGGCACTGTCTCAATTGTCAACTCAATAATATTGGTCACAATCTTCCTGATTACGAAGAAAATCTAACTACAACCAATAAAGTGTACCTGGTAGTTGCATTTCATGCAACTAATGCCAGACTCACACTGCTAATCATCTGTTATGTGTTGTGCGATTGCACGACTAGCAACGATTTTATATTCTGACTGGGTCAGCACACTACAGTGCACTACAAAAGTTGTGTCTCGTGTGAGCACAGCCACGATCGGTGTATTACTTTCTGGAACTGCATGTGTGCGTGCCACCTAGTGTCATAACCTGGTGTGAATCCGATATGCATCAAGCGAAGTTGTCACAAATATCTACGAAAATCTGCTTTGATTGGTCTGTTGCTGTGAATGAGTTTCGTTGAGTTGGGGGCCAGCGTACATCGCATGACTGATCCATTTTAAGACTAATAATAATCATACAACTCACAATAATTTAGCAATGTACGCCTAACATAACATGATTATGCAACATCTCTGCTACACTGTGCTCTCGGATTTACCTGCTATAAATGAGATTGTCCTAAAAGTCTGCTGCACTGTGATCTGTGTGATAGCAGATAGGTTCAAATGGGTGTAGTGAGACATGACGATACCACAGAAGAGAATCGCCATGATGCCTGTGGGACAAGATGTCGCATTATCAATGTACGTTGCAATCACACATCAAAATCGAGTTGTTTTGCAAAATGTCAGAACAAAGCTTACATTTGGTGTCGTTTATTTTATGACGTCAACAGTTGTCATCAGAATTATGGTGAAAACATAGCTTTATCTGTTTACTGACACCTAATAATCATAATTATTCTGATAAAAAAAATGGCATCCTACCTGACAAATGTAGACCTTCGGCAAGACCGTATGGGGCATAAGAGAAGACTAGCATCATGCCAAACTCAAGCGATGGCGTGTTGCGCAGGTCAACAAATTTCAACAAGTACGAATTGTTAAGGAATACATCGAATCAAGGTGGAACCTCAAAGGTAGACACATGTGCACTGCCACTTTAATTCGAAAACAGCCACAACGCTATGTGAAATGCTACAGAAACTGGCTGCAGTGAAGGATGATGTTTATTCAATTAGAAACAAATCAAATTTGAATTGTTTTTAAAAGTCAGTTAAACATTGCACATCCATTGACAACACTTCTTATTACATGGGGCCATGTTATTGTTATTACATGGGGCCATGTTGTTGTTATTACATGGGGCCATGTTATTGTCATTACATGGGGCCATGTTGTTGTTATTACATGGGGCCATGTTGTTGTTATTACATGGGGCCATGTTATTGTTATTACATGGGGCCATGGTATTGTTATTACATGGGGCCATGTTACCATTGACTTTCTTCTTCTTTTGTTGTTGTTTTTCACATTAGTTTCACCGTAGCTCACACTCTGACTTCAATTAACATTACTTACAGGTATTATTATTAGGTACAAAGCAAAATTCTTAGAATTTGCAACACATTGGCTGTGTACACATAGGCACCTAAAACTGAATGACGGTTGTGCAGAGAACAACAATAACATGTGTTTCATACTAAATGGGTTCATATGTACAAAACCTATATTATACGTTTTGGCAGGAGATGCAGGCTGAAATGCATGTTTTGAGTGTCTAAGAATAGTCATAATTACTTATTCTTCCTTAATCATTACAACACTACAGACCTATACATTTATTCATTCTCATTCGCTTTTCTCATTTATCAAACTGACATGGCACAGTAAGTAGAACACATTATTTCAACATGCCACAATTGAAAGGATATGACAGCACTGAGAAGTCCGAATGCGACGCCAATGGCCGAGGACATGAAGAACATGAAGAGGAAGTGGCCGACTGCGGAGAAAAAGGCCTCGGCACCGTTCATGTGAACCATTGGCCCCTTGTACATGGCCAGCACTGTGCTGCAAGTATCACAACGTATTACAAGGTATCACAAAGCAACAATACATAAGGACTTGCTTCACATAAAACATGTCAAAACAATTATGTTTTTACTACAAATGTTACACCTGGAATTAAATAACTCTGGTATAATAACACAATAAAATAGTGTGAAAATGGAAAACCAGCAGGAGTTTTTTGAACATGTTTCCAGTTATTGTGTGAAATATTTAAGTCACAGTTCATTGAGCACAGTCTTTTTTGTCTGCATACAAACTGCAATGATAATTTCTGTCTATGGTCTATCTTAATCATCATATTTTACAGTGGTGTGCGTCTTTTGTTTATGTTTTTATAACAAAATAAAAATACTAAAGATCATATGAAAGGTCGGATACATTTACTAGTTTTCACTCATTCTGGATAGAGTTGTATCTCCTTATTCATATTCAGTCATGAAATTTGAAAAAGTTACATTCCGTACATGTACGAGTTAACAACGCGGTCACAGTCACAAAAACAAAGTTAGTAGTGACAGTGAGTTGTATCAAACCTGGTCTGATTTATTGGCCGAAGCCTTTTGGATTCACGCCGCAGTAAACAAATGACCGTGATAAAAAATAACATAAATGTAAGTGCATTTACAATAGTCTTGTTTTGGTAGTACCATGACATTTATTTATCAAACTGTTTGTAAATTCCATTTTTAGTTTGTACAAGCTAGTAGACACAATCGTCGAGTCTAGCCCAGCCCTAGCCTAGGGCTAGGCATGGAAAAAGGGCCGGGGGCTACTTTGTCTTTGCATTAATTGGTGGTTTAATTAGGAATATTAGAACACGTGGGGAAATACGTGGACACTGTATGATTTTACTGAAAAAAAAATTTCTTGATAATATATGCAATTTTTAACAACTGTGTCGATCTAACTTTTGACTAGAGCTGTCTCGTCTTTGCATTGGCCTGCTGTTTGAGATTTTGTTGTAGCACAGTGCACAAAGTGCTCTTTATCTACACAAGCTATTATTTAAAATCTATATATGTTGCAGTGTTTTAATAGTGTTTCAAATAATGAAATTGATGTCACACCCAAATTCATTGTTTTTTTCCCCACTGCAACATATAAGCTTTTAACGTACGCAGATGTTCTGCACTGCTATGGAATGACAATGTTTGTTGATGCTCGTTTGGCCAAACTGACGTCACACGCCGACTCCGTAAGGACATTGCCGAGCAAAATGTAAAATCGCTTAGGGCTTCTTTGCCACTAATATAATAATATAATTAGCTTTATTGAAGAGTAGCCAATAACATTATTTGTTAATGCATTCCAAACTACTAATACAACTGTTTGCTATCATGTATCACAATTTCTGGAATACTTGCATATGATCTTTAAGACCAATTTCAAAGATGGTTATGCATCAGCATGTTATTTGCTATAGCAGGGCTTCCCGTTTGAGGCGAGCGAACGCTCTCACTCCCTATCGCTCGAGCAAATCAATAATCTAGGGAGCGATTCATCACTCACGTCAATTGTTAAAATCGCTCACTGCCTGCAAGTGTTTGTCTTGACAAGTAGTTTCTTGAGTAGCAGATTCACTATGAAAGTCTCTCCTCTTTATAACGCAGTGTTCGGGCTCCAATATTCGGAATTCACATATCATCCATCACCAGCGATGGCGATCGCAGCCCGCTGCACCAAGATTGCAAGAACGCCACCGAAGCTATGCTGGCCGCGCGGTTTATAAAAATGATCAAATGAGTGGACTAACGTCGATGTGTCTCATGTGTAAATGTCACATAACGTTGTATGTCGAACTGAATAAAATACATGTATACATGTACAGTTATGGAATAGTTAAGGGATCAGCAATATTTCGCTATGATCCGATTGACCGACTACACTGTAATGGATATCGAAAATAATAACCTGGATCTGAACTACTGAAAATGTATGAGTTGACACGGAGTGTAAAAGTTGATTAGACATTGAAAACGATAATTTTAGTAATTGTTCCACTTCATCTTTCAACCGCTCTGAACACATACAGCGCACATCTCCTGTACCATTTACATTGATTCACTGTTTCTTGTGCAGATGACAAATTCATATTTTTTGTGCACTGAGTTTGAGTTGTGCATTTGGCATTATGATGCAATTGAAGCATGCCATTTCACCGCAGTTTATATTGGCGTTGCCTATTAAGCTGCATTTATGAGTTATGACTATACATCTAATTCTTATACGTAGCGTATTTGTGAATTTCAATTGCAATTTTCAAATCGCCTAAGCGAAGTCACACACCAAACTAGTACTATGTCGTGACCACGGCCCAGGCACAGTACACTGCCACGGCACTGGCTTTGCCTAGGCTATGGCCTACAGTAATCGGTGACATGTTGCAATTCAAAACCGTATCACCAATTGCAATCAGAATGTATGGGGTTTACTAAAGTAAACATTTATTTCTTTTTTTTGTATAAAAGTCAGCGCCAACAAGCATGAATTAAAATTTCATGGCGACGACAGAATCCGAATGGGAAATGGTGGTGCCACCACACGGTAAAAAACAACAACTAACAAATCACTCGCCTATATTAATTTGGCATATTTAGGGGAGCTGTTGTTGGAGCTGCTACAGACTTTAACCTTACCAGTACTCCGAAACATTGGAATAAATAATTTTATCATTTAACACATCATGCCATTTTTTTGGTAGAAACAATACAAATTTCCATAATTATGTTCTCTTTCCTATATCAGTATGGTGAAAATTTTGCCCCCAGAATATTCAAGGTACACAAATGAATCCAAATACTGACTCTGCAATATGAAGTGTTCCTATTTCTATTCCCAAGTCCAAACAAATATTTCTTCAACATGTGCAGATTCGACGCTGCAGGAATTTCAAACTACTTCAGTGTCACTGTCAGTGCACGGATCAATGAATCAGCACATACATCATCATTGAACAACGCTAAGTGACTGTTTATCTAGATACATTGGCCCGTATGTATAGCCCCTTTGTTGATTGATGTGTTAACATGTCAGCAGTGCCTGACAAATAGAAATCACTGACACATTAACATGTCAGTAGCACATTATTGCAACATTAATAATAGATATGATTGATGTGTTAACACGATAGCAGCAGTGAGTGTATAAATAAACATGCATCACTTACTTGGTAAGCACAATAGCGACTGCATCGTTGAGAACACTCTCACCAAACACCAGCATGTAGAGCACAGGGTCAGTGTCAATGGCCTGGAAGATGGCAAGAGTTGCCACTGGATCTACGGCCGAGATGAGCGATCCAAACGCAAAGCTCTCAGCCACTGATAGTGGATACACAACCTTCGCCTGTAAGAGTGAAACTACAGCGTCAGTGCCCACTACTGATACCAGCTCTGGCCCTTGTTGCACATATCAATTACTTTGTAATAAATAAAATTTTACAAGCACAGAAGATGCCACAACACAAGATGCTAAAATTAGATCAACCATTTTGTATCCATTTCACCTAACAGTGCTTGGTGAACAAGTATATAGTGTTGCGTTGTGTAATGTTCCTTACCTAGGTAATTTTTAGGCGTTCTGCCCACGGTCTGCTTCAGCATAAAACTATTTTATATGCCCAAAATAAATTTCTGATAACATTAAAATGAGGATTGTAGTGTTGCATGGTGCCAATGTTTTGGCTTCTGCTGGTTGCATTTAAACAAATGTTAGCTGACCGCTGAACTTTTCAGCTCAAAGTGTAACCTAGATGCAAGTCATTCATAAACCCATATGTCAAAGTTGGTTATTCTGGTTGTGCTGTGTACAAAGAAACATACAGATGAAAAGAGTCCCACACTGCACAAATCACTATATTTACACCAGTGGCTACAGTAATGAAACAAACGATGCTGGACACAGCATCATCTTGAATGGTTCAGTAATTCAACAAATATGTTTTCTGACATATATGGGCAAAGATTTAAAGATATATTTTAGAATCATTTAACAAAACAAAGTTAACAAACTAATATTCATATATAATAAATGAACAAGTTGCACAGCTAGCCATAATGCCATGAAGCATGTTGGTCATCCCAGTTCAATTCTTTAATCCAATCAAAACTCAAAGTATAACATCTCTCACCAGACCCAGGAGATAGACTCCGCCTCCAACAATTGTGGCAGAAATCACTGTGCCGAGTACAGCAAACAACAGGATCGTGCCAATGTTCTGGAAGAAGTTGCCCTGCCAGAATAAACAGTACAAGTTTGTACATCTCTCAACAGACACCACCATTACCAGTCAGTGTGCATCACGACAGTACAAATTTTAGTAACCACAACAGCAATAATCAGACATACACAATTGTACATAACATTAATACCTTGGTGGTTATCAGATTAAAATCTTACTTACCTTATGTAAATTATAGCCAGTTTCAAATATTATTGGTGGCAGGAGAACCAGGAAGAACATTGTTGGAGGGAAATGTTCCTCGGTCTGAAACAAATGCCAAAAGCACACCACATAGGTTGGGCATTTTTCTTACAACTGATATAATAATAATAATAAATCATTTATTTCAGGCAAGAGCTCATATATATATACATACAATACAAGAAAAAACATAAATAAACACACATGTTGAACATCAAAGGTACATGCAGTGAGAATAAAAAATATATACATATCAATATACATACATGTCGTGCAGTAAAAGTATATGTAAAATAAGTTAGAATAAAAAAAAATTTATATATATATTATATAAAAGTACACACGTCATGAATTAAAAGCACACAATTGATCAATCCAATGTTTAATCATTGGACTTTGATGATATATAATAATTCACAAAGAGTGGATTATCTTAGTTTTCTAACCGGCATAAAAGGCTAAATATTGACGAGCAAATGTGGATTTGACATAATTAATAACGAACATATGACTTTCACTACAACGGGGTGACAAGTTGTGTAAAATTCTAAAACTGTTGCTATAATGAGTATAAGCAACAGTAATACTCTTTTTTTAAAATTACACCAAAGACTTGAAGTATACACTAAACCACAGTATGAATTAAATAAAGTTGTTTTAATGGTACTTTTTTATAAGTTAAATTTTCTGGCTAAAACATTTGCTTGTGCATAAATACATATTTTTTGCTTGGCAATATCATCATCATCAGCAAGGCAGGGTGAATATTTTTCTTGTCCTCAGGTTTGTTATCAATAACCATACAGAAAGATTTGTTGGCATTGTATGTTATATCAAACATATTGCCATATTCGGCACAACAATCTGTGAGTTTTCTCAAACCAGCAACACTAGGTGAAAAGACACAAAGATCATCGGCATATGGTTCATTATGATGCTTCTGGCTCATTAAGACAACCAATTTGTAGTTTATTAAAATTTACAAGTAAACGTTAAAAAGTTGTGGAGAAAGGATTCCACCCTGCTTAACATTTGAAACGGTAAAATATTCAGAGAAGCTATAACACCATCCGACAGTGAATTTCTGAGTGCTGTACCAGTAATAGAGAATGCACACAATAAAAGAAGGACAGCCCCGGTCAAATAGTTTGGTGAATAGTTTACTATGGTAGACTTTATCAAAGGCCTTAGAGGCATCCATAGTGACATACATAGATGAGCCATTCACTATGTAGTGTCAAGAGTTCTTTTAATAAAAAATATGAGCATTTCAGTTGTGTGGTGGTTTTTAAATCCAAATTGGTTTACACATGTAGTTAAAAAAGTAGAAACCCTGGATAATATCAAAGATTCAAATAATTTACTGGCAATTGTGGCGAGAGCAATGGGTCGGTAGTTGTTGTTATCAGACAGGTCACCAGCCGTATTTTTAATTATGGGGGCTATGATTGTAATCGTTATAGCATCCGGTAAAAAACCATGAATTAACGGTTGATATACAGTGCATTCAGCAGGAGTTAGAATTTAGAGTATTTTCAATTTTCAATTTCAATTCAAGATTTAAAGCAGGGCATCTTTGTGCATCAAGACGAATTTCAAGAACACCAAGGAGTGGCTTAAAATGCTTCAAAATCAGATCTTGGTTATTGACAATATGAAACTGATGATTTCTTGTCCATGCTGGTGTTTGTAACTTCATAAATGAAACAAAAATCAGCAAGGCACGAGGATGAAAGACAGTCAGGTCTCTGCTGACACAAATTGACTTGAAAAAATATGCACTATTATCAATGGGAAAGCATGAAGAGAACGGATTAGCCATCTATTGTTACATAAATATATATATATATATATGGCTTAGGCATGCACGCACACACACTTTACAGGACATAGAGTTGTCAGGTGGCCTACCTGCCAGTTTGCCACATTGTAATGAGCCAGGAGCTTCAGCAGAACTCCCAGCAAGGCACCTGAAAAGTGGAAAGAATTATTCATGAGAAATAATGTGTGGAGTGAAAGAAATTGCCCTAGCTTTCAAACAGCTGCAAGAGGATTTGAACCGCAGTCTTCTCGAATAAGAGTCGGACATGTTATCCACGGTGCCACTGCGTCCCACTAACGTTTGTAATGTGCAGCATCTGGAGAGAGTGTAATCATCTTACCAAGGAGAACAACGGCCACGCTGTCGGGAAGGTAGTGGAACTTGGTCTGAATCAAGAAGTGTGTCACGAGGATACAGCAAGCTACAAACACAGAAGAAACACATCCCAAGATTAACATTAACATGCTACTCAACATTAAAGCAGAAAGTATCCCATATCAGGTTAATTATTAAGCATATTTGTAATTCCACATAAATTTGCACCATGAATAATTTAGCTTTACAAAATTATGAATAAGTTTAAAGTGATTTGATTTTTCCTGCAAATACCATGGTATATAAGAATGCTACCATGTCTTTATCTTCAGTATCAGCTATCAAACGACCACTTGGTAAGTACTCTGTACATAAATAAGTATTTATTTAGGATTAGCTGCATTTTTAAGTGTAGAGATTTGATTGGTCCTGCTAATATCACGGCACATGTAGGAATGCTACTATGTTTTTATCTTCAGTATGTGCTATCAACTCACAACTTACTAGGTATTCTGTCACTAACTATTTATTTAGGTCTATATTTAAGCTGGGCTCATCCATTCCAATTTGTCAACAGAGCCACCAGATCCACCAGCTATCTCCAACCTATCTCTAGCAGCATGAATTGAATCTGTAATCAAGAGAAGTTACTAACCATATACATTACATAAAGTTACTTCTAAAAGTAAATGCGGGATGAGGTGTTTTTAGTATACAAAAATGGTGCCATTGGCCATGACTCAGATCTTATCGCTTTGTTGCTCCGAAAAAAATATTTAGAAGAGAATAAAAAAGTTTTGCAGCACCTATTTTCAGATGCGTATGCTGATGAGAAACCAAGATTTTTTATAACGCCTAATAGTTAATTTGTTAACTGTTCCTTCACATGAATGTAGGAACATTTCAAACACAATTCAGTGTATGTCTTAATCGACTGATTATGATTGCATTTGCAATGTAAGTGATTGACTATTTACCACAAAATTGTGATTTCTTTAAAATCTCTCTCCTGTCTTCTGCTGAGGGAACATATGTAAACAGACATCCAGATAAGAGATAACTAATCTGGCAGAAAAAATTGGTATTTAATTTCAACATTTACATGATTTCAACATGTTGCAAGGATAAAACCGCTAGTCCATCAGCCAGACATAATGGCCACACTGACCAACGACAAGGAGGATAAAGAAGATGGTCATGCTGTAGTTCTTCTCCTTCTCCAGCTCCCCCTTCTCGGGCAGGTCTTCCTTCACTTCCTGGGGGGTCGTTGTAGTTGTCGGTGGTACAGTTGTAGTGTTCACAGCCATCGTCATGTTCATCTCACTGCAGAAAGTAACAGCAACAACGTCGAGTACTTCATTAAAATTAGTAGAGTAGAAATCTTAGTGCCATTCCCACTACAATTGCAGACAAATGGTATAAATAGAACCCAATTTATAAAAGCATTCAGATTTTCAGCCTGTTTTTTCTCACTGCTAATAATAATGCACTAAATATACCAACTAAACAATATAATTTTTTGTGTTTGGGCTGCAATATTATAAAAAATAGAGTGTGGTGTTGACATTCACAGTGGCTCTCCTTGGGACCGCCACTAGCCAGTAAGTAGTGTTGGATTATAATCAATGATGATGCTAATATTATCAATTTAAAGGTAATCATGTACTAAATTGGCCTAAATTATTTATGCTGTTAAATGACATTCTTACCTAATTTTTTCCATGCAAATCAAAATAAGAAATGAAACAAAATAACGTCAATGCTGTCACTAAGACTAAGTATAAGTGTTGGATTGGATCATCGTCATAATTTTGACCAAGGAAAAGGTTATTAGGATTACTCTGATTAGGATGATGATGCTAATAAATGTTTAATAATGCATTAACTCAGCCGTGTGTGACACGTATTTTATATTACCTAATATTGTAAGAAAGCATGTCGTGGTAGGTGTTATGTGAATCCCCTTCATCCGGACCACTGCTCTTTGGCTTCAGGCCCTTCCCAACGGTGGCTGTGCTTGGGAGAAGGGCTGGGCCTGGGCGAGTTCCTGTTTTTTTACCGACGACATAAACAAGGCCGTCCTCTCGCCACGCCCCGATACACATAATCGCAAGCAACAAGCCATTACAATGCCTGTACATCGTAATGCACAACTCGATTCGCCGCAAACACTGCGGGAATCATGTGTGCATGAAGAGCGTATATACGAATTATGAGAGTATCAGTGTCAACTTTCGCGTTGCGGTCTCATATTTCCGGAAGTTATACGTTGCAAGCAAAATAGACTAGAGAACAACCTAGTATCGTGCATTACCCATTTGTGCGATATCATTGTGCAATCGCGCCCTCTGCAACCAAAACGCATTTGGGCACGGACCACAGTTACTTTTCCCATAGACGACCATTATAACGTTCTTGCGCTATATATATATATATATATATATATATATATATATATATATATATATATATATATATATATATATATATATATATATATATATATATATATATATATATATATATATATACACACACACACACATATACATATTGAATATTTATCCTACAATTTTTTTTAAAATCACAGAACCACTAAGACACCTGGTGTGTGAAATTCGTGAAAATAACATACCTCCTTTTCGCACAAATTGCTTCAACGCATGACGCCCCTGCATTTCTGCCATGAAAATCCCCTACTACATAAATAATGATTTATAGCACTCATTTAACATATTTAGCGTTCGATGAAGGGTGAACTTTGATTTGCAAACACGAATACACGCAAATTCTGCATTTTATTGATATATTTTCATAGTCTAGCAGGATGCTTAAAATCGAAAACGGCGCCACCTAGAGAGCATGTTTAACAAGATTTAGCAAGATTGCCATCCCAAACAACAAGTTCCAGATGGCAAGTGGACAAGGAAGCCATTGGCTTATCGAGAGTCCAACAATTTTCTTATCTATGTGTAGCCCGCCCTTATCAAATATCTGTCAATTCTATTTTTAAACATATTCACACTACTAGCATTAACACAATTATTTGGCAGTTTGTTCCATTCATTTATTTCATCATGTCCAACCTACACTGCTCCTTAACTAATGCTGCTTTGTGTCCTCTGGTTCTACTGCCTTCTTTAAGTTTGAAGAACATATTCCTATCAACATCCTCGTAACCGTTCATTATTTTAAACTCTTCTATTTGGTCTTCTCTTAGTCTCCTGGTCTCTATAGTGTTGTAAAACCACATTGTAATAAGCGACTTTCGTAACTAAGGTCTCCCAATTCTGGAATCATTTTAGTTGCTCTTCGTTGTATTCCTTCTAGCTTGTCTATGTCCTTTTTACGATATGGCCTCCATGCTTGGATACAATATTCCAAATGTGGTCTAACTATTGCTTTGTACAGGGGTATAATTATAGCTCTTTCTCCTTATACATTATAGTTCTCCTAATTAGCCCTAGAATTTGATTTCCTTTCGAAGCAGCAATCCCACATTGCTCTGAAACTTTCATGTCAGCACTAAATGTTACTCCTAAGTCCTTTTCTTGTGTGGTTCTGCCTAGTACAGCATCCCCTATTTTATATTCTTCGTTCATGTTTCCATGTCCTTTGTGTATACATTTACATTTCCCATAATTGAATAAAATTTGCCATTTTTCTGACCATTTAACTAATTTATCTAGATCATCCTATAAACTTTGTTTATCTGTATCATTAGTAATCTTTCTGAATACTTTTGTGTCATCTGCAAGTTTGAGTACTTTGCTAAATATGTCATCTTCCAAACCATTTACATATAGTAAAAACAGTATAGGGCCTGATCCCAGTGGTACAACACTCAAAACCGATTTCCAGTTGGAAACCGATACTTTGTCATGTTGTCACAGTAAACATTTAAAATTAGCTTGTTTAATTGATTAATTACACACGTGTATCTACATAAACACAGTCACTTGATCTATGCAATCTGATATATGACACTTGCATTCTGAAAACAAATTGTTTGGTTATACTCAACAATGTATACCTTACTTTTGTGAATCGTATAATCATAAAATTAATGGTCAAATGTCTCCAGCAGTTGTTTACTTATTGTTGACCTACTTAGCATTACTTATCATAGGCGGATCCAGGGGGGGTCCAGGGGGTCCGGACCCCCCTTGTTGAGTACCCTTTGCAATCCATTGCAATTGCATGTCAACGGGGGCAAAGGCATTGCCAAGAAACAACACAAAATCAACATTGTGACTTACTACCTACGAAGTCTTTAGTAGCAGTCCGACGTTTTCAGACATTGATCTAGCACAGGCGATATATTTGGCGTCCAGGGGACCCCCAACGTTATTCTTAGCACGCACGCACGCACGCGCGCGCGCGCGCGCACACACACACACACACACACACACACCTCATGTTTGACCATGTCTCCCCGCGAAAGAATGAATATACTATGGGAATGTTTGGCGCTCATAGACGTGTTGGGCGCAGTTGCTGGATCCGCGCAATGTGCAGATTGCGCTCGATTGCGCTGCGCAATCCTCGGATACTCGAAAATCTGCAGATTGTGCACCCATCTGCAAATCCAACAAATGCACCCAACAGACGCGATGTTCGTTTGATGAAAATCGTCTGCATCAGTTCTTCCGACCGGACTTTCAAGATAACACTTGGCATTTTTAATGACATGATTAGGCTTAGCTATTTTCAAAATGGCTGTCGGCCATATTTCAAAAATCTATGCTGTCTGGTTGGTATTATGGTAGTAGCCCCTACTAAATATTTCATTTAAGCCAGGCTTATGCTAGAAGTTACCTTTCAACATCATCCGTTTAAGCCAGACTTATGCTATATTTATACAAGGAAAGGAAACTCCATGAGCTTAATTCATTAATTAATTGAGCCAGTCCAACCAGAAGATGTACAAGAAAAACGTTCACGTCCTGAAGAGCTTTGTAGAAACAGTTATATTTTGTGGAAAACAAAACTTGCCACTTCGAGGCCACAGGGATGATCGGACAAGTACATCGTCCAACAGGGGAAACGTCTGGGCAATTCTGGAGATGATGGCTAAACGCGACGACATAGCCAAAGGGGGTTCGAGGGGTTACTTCACCCGAACCCATTTTTGTGAACCCTCAATGGTTATTGGCATATTATTCCATCTGTAAAACCCAATGTTTGTAACAGTGAGCAGTAAACATTGGACTGAGCTAATTAAGTAATTTTACTGTGTTTCTCATCAATGTTGATCTCAACATTCGACTGGGCTTCTCATTAATGTTGACCTCAACATTCGACTATGCTGCTGATAAATTTTGATCTTAATATCCGACTGTGCTTCTAATCAATTGTGGCTGTTTCTCATTAATCATCGTGATCAGACAAAATGTAGAGATGCTCAACACAGCTGGGACAGTGATCTCGATATCAAGCCACTGTAGGAGGCCATGAGAAGCAACCAGTGATCTCGATATCATGTCACGATGGGAGGCCATGAGAAACAACCAGTGATCTCGATATTATGTCATGGTGGGAGGCCATGAGAAACAACCAGTGATCTCGATATCAAGTCACTGTGGGAGGCCATGCGAAACAACCAGTGATCTCGATATCAATTCACCGGGGGAGGCCATGAGAAACAACCAGTGATCTCGATATCATGTCACGGTGGGAAGCCATGCGAAACAGCCAGTGATCTCGATATCAAGTCACCGTGAGAGGCCATGAGAAACAACCAGTGATCTCGATATCATGTCACGGTGGGAGGCCATGAGAAACAACCAGTGATCTCGATATCAAGTCACCGTGGGAGGCCATGAGAAACAACCAGTGATCTCGATATCATGTCACGGTGGGAGGCCATGAGAAACAACCAGTGATCTCGATATCAAGTGACTGTGGGAGGCCATGCGAAACAACCAGTGATCTCGATATCATGTCACCGTGGGAGGCCTTGAGAAAAAACTAGTGATCTCGATATCAAGTCACTGTGGGAGGCCATGAGAAACAACCAGTGATCTCGATATCAAGTCACTGTGGGAGGCCATGAGAAACAACCAGTGATCTCGATATCATGTCACGGTGGGAGGCCATGCAAAACAACCAGTGATCTCGATATCATGTCACCGTGGGAGACCTTGAGAAACAACCAGTGATCTCGATATCAAGTCACTGTGGGAGGCCATGAGAAGCAACCAGTGATATCGATATCATGTCACGGTGGGAGGCCATGCGAAACAACCAGTGACCTCGATATCAAGTCACCGTGGGAGGCCATGAGAAACAACCAGTGATCTCGATATCATGTCACTGTAGGAGGCCATGAGAAACAACCAGTGATCTCGATATCAAGTCACTGTGGGAGGCCATGAGAAACAACCGGTGATCTCGATAACCAGACGAAGAAATGTCAGCTATGCAACCAGCAGTGGCATGTGGTCTTAGCCAAGTTTCAGTGATGGCAAGAATGTATAACTTTTTCGAAAATAATAAGTCACTAAGTAGTGCCGTCTTAACCCGAACCGATCGGACGTTTGTGGTAGCCCAGGATTGATACTAACGTCTCCTGCCAGGATAAATATTATGGCTAATTTAAATGTTGGCCTAGAACTTAATTTCAGATGGGTGCCACCAGCAGCAGCATGTCAGGACGAAGTCGCTACATCGACTGGTCGTGACCTCCTCACCCCTTCCAGCTGATCTCGTGGAGATGCCTTATCTACCTCGCCGTCTTCTACTTCAGTACTGTAGTGCCTGGGCTCCTGTAACCAGGCCAGATAGTCGGCTACGCTGTATCCTTTTGTTTAAACCGTTTGACAAATAGTTCAGATTACTCGGTATAAATATAAACAGTCAGTTTAATGGTGATCTGTACTGATTATTGAAAAAAACATTATTTCTAATTACAGGGAATGTTGAAAGTTGATCTGCAGTTTTTAAGGTTTTTTTGCGAAAAAAAGAGACAAACGTTGTCTGCGTCTATATACTGTACCATTAGGCTATTCATATTTTCGCAAGTTACCCGATCTAACGATCAAAGTCGATTAAACGGTTCATTTAATTATTCACACACTACGGATTTGAACAACAACTAACCCATTTCGCGATGGGCAAACTCAATTGAGGAGGGTTTTAAAATAATCTGTCCTTTACAGAATGTTGTCTTAGTTGTTGTACCTTGACCTATGACCTAGGTGATGGGGTTACTTCTGATCATCCACCTTGTGGTCTACCTCTTGGCCTGCACGGTCAACCCGGCTGACCCAAACGTTATACGCAAGATGGAAGGAAAGAAGACACAAGAAGTGCCAAAGTTTAACCGAACGAAACACAAACACGTCATTGAGAATCAGCATTGTTACCTGTGTGAGGTCGACGTGTAAGAAACCCTTTATGTTCTCACGCTCGGGAAATATTCATTTAAATTCCTTTATTTTTGTCGTCTCATCCCTTAAAATTCTTTTACATCCAAGCAAATTGCAATTCTTAGAAATTGTCACCAAGGAAGTAATAAACCATGAATCTTGCACATCGTCTCATGGATTAATAATCTGTTGCTAAAATGATTCCAGAACTGAGAGACCTTAGTTATGAAGAACGCCTGAAAGAATGTGGTTTAACAACTCTTGCGACAAGGAGGTTAAGAGGAGATCAGACTTTAGTTTTTAAGATATTGAATGGGTATGAAAATATTGATAGAAATATGTTTTTTCTCTCACGAAAGATAATAGAACTAGAGGACATGAGGTAAAATTAGTAAAAGATCAATGTAGATTGGACATCAGGAAGTACTCGTTCTCACAGAGGACAATAAATTAATGGAACAAATTGTCTACAGATTGTGTAACTGCTAGCAGCGTGAATATATTTAAAAACAAAGTTGACACATATCTCAGGAGGGCGGGTTATAAGTAGATGAACATTGTTGGACTCTCGATAAGCCAATGGCTTCCTTGTCCACTTGCCATCTGGGCCTTTGGCTTGGATGGCAAATCTTGTTAAATCTTGCTTACTGTTGATTGTGTGCGGACGTGTTGTCTTTGATTAGCTGAAAAGTTAAGTCTGCTTGCTAGCAGGTATATTTCTATGACAATTTCGGATAGAAAATTATCATGTTGGGCCTGCATTGGGCCCAGCATACATTCGGGTAATTCCACGTGAAATCATCCAATGGTCAAAAAAGTTGATGTTTCAGAATTTGCTTAAATGTTAACCAATGAATACGTAGCTCTACTTGAGTACTTCTGTAAAAGACTACAGATTTGCATGCAAATTGTGTCTGTAAGACCCTATAATGTGAACAGGGGATAAGCGCCCCAAAACGCACCTGTTACTTTTATTTTTTTTCAGGTTCTTCTAACTTGAGAAGCTACATATCTTAAATTTGCTGAATATGTAGACATATTGGTACATATTATCTAAGCAAAATGCAAGAATGATAGGGCAAAAGACAATGGGTATACCGGGCGTGCAAAAATGGAAAATATTTTTTCCTTCTAAGAATGATTTCAGCAGTATGTATTTCTTTGCTGTGCTACAGTACAATGTCCAAATTGCTACCTTCTATTGTTAGGGATATTGGCAATAAATTAGTTCAGTAGGCTTCTAGTTGCTATGCTTCCAGAATAATTCAGCCGTAAACTTTAACCTTTTCTATATTTTACGAATTTCAACTTCCAAGATGAGAATGTCCTATGACCAACATTTTTTAAATGTACATAGTCCTTTATTAGGTAAACACAAATTAAGAATGGTGTTCAACCACCTTTTTAACGAACAATAAAGTTTTTGAATCTTTATTTATTTTATATATTTTTGGCTAATTTGGGAGAAATTTAGGAGGAAACACCATTGGGCAAAACAGTGATTTTCAGCTGCAATCTAAATTAAATGAGTTTTTGGACGCTCGCTCCCGTTCACATATTATGGCAGTACAGACACGATTTGCATGCAAATGCTTAGTTCATTTGCAGAATTACTCAAGTATAGCTACGTATTCACTGGTTAAAATTTAAGCAAATTCTGAGACATAAACTTTGGAAATTTTCTGGAAATTGGTTGATTTGACACAGGATGACCAATTCAGGACTTTTGGAATTCTTAAAAGTCCAAGAAAAAAATCCTTTAAATTCCTTTATTTTTAATGAGTATAAATTATAATCCAACATTCTCTACATTATCAAGAGAGCATACTTAGGACATATGCTTTCTGTGTAAATTTTCCTATTTAAGAAATATTCCCAGTTGAGTGCCAATTTTTGAAATAAAATTTGCCATTTTAAAAACGAAAAATAATTTGCCAAATTAATTAATGCTTTTCGGTCTGCAACATTTTGTGTACCCAAACCATGTCCTCATCTGGTGTACTGCAACCACACCATCTCATACAAAGTATTATGGTCAACATTCACGAATCCTTGACAGGTATCAAAATGGTGTTGTTTTTTGTACACGTGTGTACACAATAATGTGTCCTTAAACTGCCAGTCACATGTGAGTAGCGTGTGATCTCTGTTTGAAATTGATTCTGTACACATGTCTATGTCATGTCTTGACAACATCATTGAGATCTATCAGTTGGTTATAGTAAAAACGATATGAACTGTTAGACTTATAGATGGGAGGACTGCATGATGAGGGATTTGGCGGGAGCGGAGGGGAGTGAAAAACGAGAGCGAGTGATGGAGGGTTGGAGATGGGGGATGGAGACAACAGTAAAACAGGATCAGTGACGAAGAAGAAATCGACGACTGGTATCGGTGCCGGCCTTATCCGGGACTTCGTGGATAAAGAGGGAGAGCAACGACGAACAAGACAATTTATTCACTACTCATATTGTAAAGTTATTAAAAATCAAACTACAGCTTTCATATTTGGGGGAAAAGGGAGAGAGAAAGAGAGAGAGAGAGAGAGAGAGAGAGAGAGAGAGAGAGAGAGAGAGAGAGAGAGAGAGCGAGAGAGAGAAATATAGACGAACAAGACAATTTGTTCACTACCCATATTGTAAAGTTATTATAAATCAAACTACAGCTTTCATATTTGGGGGAAAGGGAGAGGGAGAGGGAGAGAAAGAGAGAGAGAGAGGGAGGGAAAGAGAGAGAGAGAGGTTGAGTCCATATTGGACATTAGCAATGTACAAGTTATTGCCGTGCAAGTTATTGATGGTGTTGGCGATGTCACTCACACTTGCTTCATGTTTGCAGTTCGTTTATCGCTACTCCAGTGACACCCATCGCGGGCGCTGTCATTATATTCACCCTGTGTGCTATGCAATTTGTCGCTTACTTCACAGACAAACACAGCGGCAACATTCTCCAGCAGTACCGAGGTATTTACATCGTAGTTACGGCACATAATGACACCTACTTTTTAGGGCCTTATTATTTCAATCAGGCCCAGTCTGTAACTGGTTTAGTGCACACAAGTTTTGTTTTTGCTGTAAGATTAATGTCTTACTAGTGTGTGAAGTGTGAGACATAGAAACATGTTTACCAGACAGGCTGAATACATCAGATTGATCTACGAAAGGCATGAGGCATGGAGAGGCCTGGAGATGGGCGGCCAGTGAAAAATCTAGTGCGCGCGTCTTATGTCTTATATAGCATTTTCAAAATGCGTTTCTCTAAGATGCTTATCATTAGCTTAGGAACCAAATATCCCATCATAAACTTACCAGTTTGCACAGTTGGAAAAAATGTTTAGGAAATGGGTCAAATAGAAGTCTTTTGATGGTTTGATGCACCTGTGCTTTGCACATTGTTAGGATCTCTTATGAGTAAAGACAGAATATGGTTTGTTGGTCGAAAAATAACAGGTAGCGTTGATTTTCTAAAAAAAATTGTAGTAATGACACCTACTTTTTAGGACTCATCAATTCTGCAGTTACTGCCTCGTGCCTTTGCACAGCAGTTCTGTAGTCTGCCTATGTTGGTTAACACAGATGCTTCGGCCGTCCCCAGCAGTTCTATAGAGAACATGACAGTGATGTCAACTACTCTCACTGCCTCCATCAGCACAGCAGTTATGCAAAGGCACATGGGTGAATTCGTTATTTTAAAAATTATTTCTATAAGAAATACGTTGTAATAGAACATATGATTGATACACATGTTCAGCATCATATGGCCTCAAGCTTATGTTTAAGCAGTACCATTGCACGCTGTCGGTGGATTATTGCATAAAACAAAGGGACCGGTTTGTTGCAGTATGAAGCTCTCAGTTTAATGTAATTGTTATGATTATTTCCTGGATTATCTCTAAGGGACTTTGTATATATAAAAAATCCAATAATACAAAAAAATTATAGGTTTCGCCCCACCCACCCAGTTAATAGCCTAAAGGCTGGTTTTTGTTTGCTTTGCAAGACTTAGTAACTATGCCAATTTGTGGCTACGATTGTATTGGCCAAATTGGGGCTGGTCCCAATTAGGCAGATAGTCAGCAGCGATGTTTTGAAGTAGTGGCCGATCAGCGATTGATAGCAGGTGCACCCATCAAAATCTTTCATCAGTGATCAAACCTGGAGTGGTGTGAGTCAAGATCTATGTTGCAGTGTCTAGAAATATCGCACGTCTAAACGCACACCTTATTTAGCGACACTGTCGCCTGACTAATTGAGGCAGAAATCGCTCGTGTTGTTGTGTTATAATACGCATACGGATGCATAGGTAAAACGTGCACTCTTTTCTAAAATGTGTTTCACTGTGATAATGTCCTGTGAAGCATTAGTGTGCCACATCATTTGACTGTATGTTGTGACCGTGCTGTCTTCAGAGTGCTGTCGGTGGTCGTGTCAGAATGTGGCTAGTTCTCCTGATTATGTCTGCCCTCCCGGCTGTGGCTGGCTCAGGGTACCTTGGACACCTCCTCGGCTTCCACATCTACCTCTATGAGTACCACACCAGGATATGTAATGGAAGTAACACACCATACTACACGGGTACATGCTATGGTAGTAACACACCATACTACATGAGTACATGTAATGGTAATAATGTATCATCCTACATGAGTACATGTAATGGTAACAAAACAGCATCCTACATGAGTACTTTTAATGGCAGTAACATACCATACTACACGAGCACATGTTATGTTAATAACTACCATACTACATGAGTACAGGTAATGGTAATAACGTACCATCCTACACGAGTACATGTAATGGCAGTAATACAACATACTATATGTACATGTATTGACAAGAACAAACCATACTACATGAGTACTATTATGGCAGTAACACACCATGCAATGGCATGCATACTACATGCGTATATGCTATGGTAATAATACACCATACTACATAAGTAATTGTGATGGTAATAACACACCATACTACATAAGTACATGTAATGGTTAAAAAGTACCATCCTACATGAGTACATGTAATGGCAGTAACATATCATACTACATGAGTACATGTTATGGTAATAAGTACCATACTACATGAGTACATAACACACCATATTATATGAGTACTTTTAATGGTAATAACACACCACACTACATGAGTGATTACCATGAGGTACCTCAGTGATTACGGTCATGTGTTAAATTTCCGTCATGTCGTCTGGCGCTTGCAGTTCACCGTGGGTTCAGCCCGTATGAATACATTTTGTAAATGAGTGAGCAGGCTGAAGAGGAAGCTCGAGAAAAGAAGATGGAAGATGGGAAATCATAATTAGCAAATAAGAAATCAAACAAGTTTTATCTCTATTCTCATGGCGATACTTGCAATGCAATTATATGTCATATTTCCTATTAATCTACAGCACATATATCCTTTGGAGACGAAGGTCAATGAAACTAAAGGCTATGCCAGTCTTTACGTTTTATTAACATTTTATTTGTTATAATAAAACGTTTGTAACATCTAGGTATTAAGATGCTTACACTGTGCATATGTTAAGAAACAATAAGAAAGTCAAGCTACTGATTGCATGTGTTTTACTTTCAGAAACATGTGTTTTTTCCTGCTTTGATTTCACCATATTCAGTTACCGTCACATTGTCAAATTAGCCCTTGTGCTCTGGGTGGATTCCTCTGGAGTATAGTGAGTATTGAATAACCTTCATCTGACTTCTCTCGTTATCCGCTAACCTCCCACCAAATCTATCTTCATACATTCCTCCCATCTCAGTCGTGGTCTTCCTCTTCTCCTTCTACCCCCCTCTCTGAGCGCATCGTCTCTCTTCGCCAACGTACCGGTCCCCTTCTATTCGTTCAACCTGTGCAGCACATTAATATTTTCCAGATAAGTTCACTTGTCTCATGTTTGTCAACAGTTATGTGTGTGTGACACTGAACATGGCCCATCTACTTGCAGGAACTCATTGTCATAGCCAATGATCTCTAAGCTTTGAACTTGGTCCATCTATTTTAAGGCCCTCATTCTCATAGCCTATGATACCACAGCATTGAACATGGTAAATCTATTTGCAGGTCTTCATTCTTCAAGACAGTAGAACCATATGACACAAAACAGTATTAGTCAAGGAACAGTGTAGGTTGTATACGAGAAAGTACCCATTCTCACAAAGGACGATAAATGAATGGAACAAATTATCAAATGATTGTGTTACTGCTAGCAGCATGAATGTGCTTAAAAATAAAACTGACAGATATCTGAAATTGGTAGGCAGCCCGTGGGCTATTCATAGATGAATAATTGTTGGACTCTCGGTAATGCAATGGTTTCCTTGTCACTTGCTATCTGGACCTTGTGACATTGAATGGCAACCTTGCTCAATCTTGTTAAATCTGATGGTGACGCCCTTGCAGGTTTACGTGGGGCGATCGCCTTTGCCCTCTATATTTCCTTTTACCGTCACTGTCCTCGGTGGCTCCACCATGGCAATGGTGAAGTTACTACTCCATTCTATAACAAGCCAATTTTGAAGCAAATAGTGTCACCATATTGTATGAAAAGTAAATATATTTAATTAAAAATACAGCATGCGTTACCTGTTTTGAAATGGGCCATAATCACTGGTAAGATTGTTCATCAGTACAGAAAACCAGGAATTTAAAGTGTTTAACCTTACATAATATGGGCATTGAAGAAATTGTCACCTCTTAGCTCAACCGTCTATCCTCGCTTCTGTGACATTCCTTTTAATTTCATCGGTATCCTTCCTCGGCTAAAGTTTCGATGCGAACACAATCACAAATACCCTGAATTAAATGTATTTCACCATTAGGACCTAACAAATCAATTGGTGTTCAGTTGATCAGTTTAGCGTTATACTTTCGTCGTCGGTGTCGTTTTCGCGAGCAGATCTTCGTTCGCTTCAACATCTTTCTCGTCTACTTCTGTGTCCTTCAAATAAGGCGCCTCATTGGTGTCCTGGTCTGACGTCACTTCCGGCGGACCGCGACAGCATCGCCGGCGCACTTCCTGTATGGCGAGACCGAGCCATAACGGTAGCGGGGTTGCAATGGCGACAGCGATCGGTCCGATCATCGCTATATCGGACTCCGGGTGAGGCAGCGAGTGCTGTATAACGAGGATCGGGATGCCGATGTTCTGGATGCCAGTCTCGAGGGCGATGGTGATGATCCTCGCCCGGGATTGGCGGCAGACAGCCGCGAGAACGGCGCCGAGCAGGAAGCCGACGTAAGGCAGACAGCATCCAGCCAGCACGACGGCGACGGTGAACATCCTGATGACAGCAATGTTCATGTAGAGGGCGATAGGTAAGAAGACGATGATGACGAAGAAGGAGAACGGGCGCAGGATCTTGCTAATGACGTCAGCGACGCTGGGCCAGAAGCGACGGATGAAGATGCCGATGGCCAGTGGAACCATGACAGTGAGCAAACTGGACGCGATGCGACTGAATGGAATGACCACACCCGTGTCTTCGTCCAGCAGGGTCTGA
Source organism: Lamellibrachia satsuma (assembly GCA_033239005.1). Lineage (NCBI taxonomy): Eukaryota > Metazoa > Annelida > Polychaeta > Sabellida > Siboglinidae > Lamellibrachia > Lamellibrachia satsuma. Next base: position 11,312,287 of record BSQZ01000012.1, on the reverse strand, counting down.
CCGAGGGTGAGCAGCCACAACGGCAACATCGCTGAAACACAACAGTACAGAGTCGACACACAAGTCGACTACGTGGCCGTGGCGACAGTATCATTGTTTACTTGTTTCGTTTCATCGCGTCGCAATATTAGAAAAGTATGACTTATTATATTTAACTTTAAATTTTTTCCAGTTGCCTGTGTGGGATCTTTTACTTCCCCTTCCATACACACCATGCAGAAGGAATCAACTGCTTTGTCTTAGTCTGTTTTGAAAGACATTGACGAAATGAGGTGAACAATATTGCCCAAGTTTCGAAAGCGCAACAGGTGGTTTCGAACCCCGGTCCCCTAGACCGACAACCCGACGACCTACCCTATCCGTTGTGCCCAGGCTGTGATGTTGCAAGAATCAGTGTGGGTCAAACGCGAGAGAACACGAGAGGAAGTGTGACGTCAGAACAGGAGTTAGGCCGACATTAAGATGGAGGGTCAGTGTAAAGTCATCCAGAAAAGGTCGGTGTGGAGAGCAGAGAGTGAGAGAGAATGACAGCACAGCGAACCAGATAAATAGAACCATTACTGGATATCGTACTCATCAACTGACAGGGATAATTAACGGAGGCTACGGAGAATGTTAAGAAAAGTCGTGACGAAAAAATCGTTTGATACATTTTGGCCAGCGACGATGCGTTGCTGAGAGATGGGGATGCGATTGAATGTTGTATTGTTTACCAACAGAAACAACGATTGTTGAGGGTGGTGATGCGTGTGAATGCAGACATTCTTACCTAAAGAAGCAATCACACTGACGAAGGTCATTGTGACGCTGAGGGAGACGTCGCCATTGAAGAGGAACGTGTAGATGTTGCTCTTGCCGCCGCCAGGGGCGCAGCCGATGGCGAAGTATCCGAGCGCAGTGTCGTGGGTGAAGCCGAACAGTCTCACCATACTATACGCCAGCTGGCGAACATAAATAAAACAGCCCAGAAGTGACGCTACCTGGAAAAAGTCGACCACGAAAACAACGGAGTACGGCCACAGGACTACGACATTGTCGAAATGGTTTTCACTATGAGATAAGCATGTATTGATCAGGAGACAAACAGCTAGGTCCTGTAGTGAGTACTAATCAATAATATATTTATATGAACATAATAATACATAGTGTATCAGTGCAGTTTTATTTAAAATGTGACCGACTGTAATGTCAGCAGTTCAAAATGTTTACAAACATCTGACAAGGGCGGGCCAGACGTATGCTAACCATTGGTGGACACTCTATTTGTAAATTTTTGCAATATTGAAATATTGACATACTTGTTTGGCGAGTCATAAACTAGGTCAGATACATTTATACCCTGTTTTCACTCATTGTGGATAGAATGGTATCCCTTTATTCATGTTCAGTCATGAAATTGTAAAAGTTACATTACTTTAGTCATAAAACGGGGGATTTACCTAAATTCCCGAAGGCACTTTCTGAAACAAGTTTGTGGATTTTTGTCGGAAGATATTAGACAGGGTGACATCGCCTACGCGATTTAGATCACGCAAAATGTCGAGCGACGGCGATTCTGACGGTGCAACTGATATAAACTTATCGGTTCAAGTCATAACGTATATGTACGAGTGAACAACGCGGTCACAGTCCCAAAAACGAGGTTAGAAGCGACAGTGAGTTGTGTCAAACATGGTCTGATTTATTGGCCGAAGCCTTCGGACTCACGCCGCAGTAAACAAATGCCCAGGATCAAAAACCTCAAAAATAACATAATGTAAATGCATTTATAATAGTGTTGTTTTGGTAGAACCATGCGTATTTATTTGTAAAGCTATTTTTAAATTCGATCTTTAGTTTGTACAAGCTAGTAGACACAGTCGTTGAGTCTAGCCTAGCCCTGGCCTAGGCTTGGAAGTTGGACCAGCGGCCTACTTTGTCTTTGCGTTACTTGGTGGTTTGAGTACGAATACTGGAACGCGTGGGGAAATATGTGGACAATGTACGATTTTACTGCCGATATAGCTATTTGATCTAACGATTTTGTGGTAGCACAGTGGACAAAGTGCCTCTTGATCTACGCTAGCTATTATTTAAAATCTATGTATGTTGCAGTGTTTTAATAGTGTTTCAAATAATGAAACTGGTGTCACACCCAAATTCTTTGTGTTTGTCCCACTGCAACATATAAGCTTTTAACGTACGCAGATGTTCTGCGTTGCTATGGAATGACAATGTTTGCTGATGTTCGTTTGGCCAGACTGACGTCACACACCGACTCCGTACGAACATTGCCGGGCGAAATGTC